>SJYO01033645.1:58710808-58989804 GCA_006410555.1 Capra ibex
GGTGGAGGGTCTTAAGACCTTTATTTTCGTTTTTATTTGTTTACCCTGGATTAATTTGAATTTTCGAAGACGTGTTGTTTCCTTTGATATTCGTTCCACTTTTCTGTCGGAAGACTTACCCTCTTTAATTATCGTTTACTTCGTTGACTGTTTGTTGATTAGAGTTTTCATATGTTCGTTGAGTACGTCGAGTTAAGGTCTTTTTATTTACTGGGTTAGTTTTTTACCCGGTTTCTTGATTTGTCTGTAAAGAGGTTTCTTCTGTATGCCTACCGATTGTTTGTGTACTTTTCTACGAGTTGTAGTGAGTAATAATCTCTTTACGTTTAGTTTTGGTGTTACTCCATGGTAAAGTTCGGTCAGTCTTACCGACGTTAGGTTTTCAGATGTTCGTTATTTACAACCTCTCCCACACCTCTTTTCCCTTGGGAGAATGTGACAACCACCCTTACGTTTGACAACACCGTTATGTCGGTATCACCTCTTGTCACACCTCTAAGGAATTTTTTGACCTTTATCTTGACGGAATACTGGGTCGTTAGGGTGACGACCCGTATGTATGGCTCCTTTGGTCTTAACTTTCTCTGTGTACATGGGGTTACAAGTAGCGTCGTGACAAATATTATCGGTCCTGTACCTTTGTTGGATCTACAGGTGGTCGTCTACTTACCTATTCTCTCGACACCATGTATATGTGTTACCTCATAATGAGCCGGTAATTTTTCTTATGTAAACTTAGTCAAGATTACTCTACCTACTTTGACCTCGGATAATATGTCTCACTTCATTCGGTCTTTCTTTTTGTGGTTATGTCATAGTCAAGTCAAGTCAAGTCAGTGAGTCCGCACAGGCCGAGAAACACTGGGGTACTTAGTGTCGTGTGGTCCGGAGGGACGGGTAGTGGTTGAGGGCCTCAAGTGAGTCTGAGTGCAGGTAACTCAGTCACTACGGTAGGTCGGTAGAGTAGGAGACAGCGGGGGAAGAGGAGGACGGGGATTAGGGAGGGTCGTAGTCTCAGAAAAGGTTTCTCAGTTGAGAAGAGTACTCCACAGGCTTCATGACCTCAAAGTCGAAATCGTAGTAAGGAAGGTTTCTTTAGGACCCCGACTAGAGGAAGTCTTACGTAACCAACCTAGAGGAACGTCAGGTTCCCTGAGAGTTCTTAGAAGAGGTTGTGGTGTCAAGTTTTCGTAGTTAAGAAGCCACGAGTAGGAAGAAGATCAGGTTGAGCGTGTAGGTATGTACTGGTGTCCTTTTTGGTATCGGAACTGATCTACCTGGAATCAACTGTTTCATTACAGAGACGAAAACTTATACGATGGATCCCACCAGTATCCGTCGTATAGCCTTCACCGGTCAATTTTGTTAAACGTGTCAGAGAAGGTACTTTCTTTGTTATTGTAAATATGATCGTTTACCGTAAACCCGATAAAAAAAAAGGAATTACGTAGAACAAATACTTCGTGGTGTGACCCCTAATAGAGATCAATCTACTGAGTACGAAACTAGTCCGATCCAAGTTCTTATAATACAGAAAACCGTTTACTTAGACCGGACCACTTAAAAAAAAAGATTTTCTTAATTCTTGAGTCCGTACGAAAGGAGTCTAAAAGTTATGATTAACTTCATTTCTATCCTTTTGTTTACAACTAGAAGTACAAGGGTCATTCGCAGAAAATTAAAGTACCGACGTTAGTGGTAGACGTCACTAAAACCTCGGGGGGGGTTTATTTCAGACTGTGACAAAGGTGACGAAGGGGTAGATAAAGGGTACTTCACTACCCTGGCCTACAGTACTAGAAACAAAAGACTTACAACTCGAAATTCGGTTGCAAAAGTGAGAGGTAAAACTGAAAGTAGTTCTCCGAAACATCAAGAAGAAGTGAAAGACGGCATTCCCACCACAGTAGACGTATAGACACCAATAACCATAAAAAGGACTGTTAGAACTAAGGTCGAACACGAAGAAGTTCAGGTCGCAAAGAGTACTACATAAGACATATATTCAATTTATTCGTCCCACTGTTATATGTCGGAACTACATGAGGAAAAGGATAAACCTTGGTCAGACAACAAGGTACAGGTGAAGATTGACAACGAAGGACTGGACGTATGTCTAAAGAGTTCTCCGTCCAGTCCACCAGACCATAAGGGTAGAGAAAGTCTTAACAGGTGTAAAACAACACTAGGTTTATCAGTTCCGAAACCGTATCAGTTATTTCGTCTTTATCTATAAAAAGACCTTGAGAGTACGAAAAAACTACTAGGTCGTCTATAACCGTTAAACTAGAGACCAAGGAGACGGAAAAGATTTTGGTCGACCAATTGAAATCTGATATAATTAATATCCGATAATTTAAAAGACGTTAATGGTGATTTTCTTGTCTTTTAGTCAGCATGTATAGGGTATGATCAACCCCTGTTTCCTTTGCTAAGTTCGATTTTTTAAGGTAATTATTTTATCTTTCGATTCTTTTTTCTCATCGTTTTTGTTCCGTATATCGTATTCCATTTCCTTTATTATGACTAATCATGTTTAATTATTTACTTTTCGTGACTCAAGAAATTAACTTTCTGGTTTCATGAGTTTTGTTACACTATAAGGTTTTGTCTTTTTCCTGTGATCGTCCTTTTAACAACTCCCTGAAGGGACCTGAAGTGGAAACAGGTCACCAATTCTGGAACGGAAGATTACGTCCTCCACACCCAGGATAGGGACGAACCTTCGATTCTAGAAGGTACGGAACACCGGACCTATTTTGTTTGTTTGTTTACACTTTTTGTCTTCGTTATATTTTGTCTTCGTTATAACGTTGTTTTAGTTATGAATTCTTTTTTGACCATTTTACGTTTATTGTAGACATTCAAATCAATGAACGACAACAACAAGTCAGTGATTCAGTACAGGTTGAGAAACGCTGTGGTACCTGAGGTAGTATGGTCCGAAGGGACAGGAAGTGATAGAAGACCTCAAACGAGTCTGGGTACAGATGACTCAGGTAAAACAGTAGGTTGGTAGAGTTGGAAACAACGACGGAAGAGAAGAACGGGATTTAGAAAAGGTGGTAGTCCCAGAAAAGGTTACTCAACCAAGAAACGTAGTCCACCGGTTTCATAACCTCGAAGTCAAAGTAGTAGTCAGGAAGGTTACTTATAAGTCCTCACCAAAGGAAATCCTACCTGATGAAGTCAGAGGTTCTCAGAGTTCTCAGAAGAGGTCGTTGTGTCATGTTTTCGTAATTAAGGAACTACGAGTCGGGAGAAATACCATTTTGAGAACGTAGGTGTGTACTCATGACCTTTTTGTTATCGAAACTTATATACCTGGAAACAGTCGTTTTACTACAGAGACAAAAAATTATATGAGCGACCAAAACAGTATCGAAAAGAAGGTTCATAGTTGGCAGAAAATTAAAACACCGACGTCAGTGGTAGGCGTCACTAAAACCTTAGGGTCTTTTATTTTACGAAGATAAAACACTTATTTTGTCACTTGAAGTGACAAAGGTGAGGGGCGGGAGTAGGGGGTGGTAGATAAACGGTATTTCACTACCCTGGTCTACGGTATTAGAAGCAAAAGACTTACAACTAGAAATTGGTTCGACAAAGTGAGAGGAGAAAGTGGAAGTAGTTGTCCGACAAATCAAGGAGAAGCGAAAGACGGTATTTCACCATACTAGACGTATAGACTTCCAAGAACTATAAAGAGGACTATTAGAACTAAGGTAGAACACTCATTAAGTCGGACCGTAAAGTGTTCTATATGAGACATATATTCGATTTATTCGTTTCACTGTTATACGTTGTAACTGGATGAGGAAAAGATTAAAGCTTCGTCACATAACAACACACAGCACAAGATTGATAACGAAAAACAGGCCGTATGTTCTAAGAGTCCGCAATCCATTCCATCACACCATAAAGGTAGAGTTTAAAGGTGTCAAAAAAACGCTAGGTGTGTCAGTTTCAGAAAACACATCAGTTACTTCGTCTTTATCAACAAAAAGACCTTAAGGGAACAAAAAAGAAACTAGGTCACTTACAACCGTTAAACTAGAAAAGGAGACAGAAAAGATTTAGGTCGAACATGTAGACCTTCAAAAGTCAAGTACATGACGACTTCAGATCGAACTTCTTAAAATTAGTATTAGAGTAAATCGTGTACTTTTCCCATATTAACATACCATCGAACTTGAAAGAAACCATAACTTTACTTTTGACTGGAAAAGGTCATGTAAACAAGTTAAGTCGTAGTTGGAAGTAGATTACTAGACGATACACATCTTGTGACATAAATTTGTAACCCCTTATGTGTTCTCATAAAATCTTTAAAACTTTATATACTCTAACAACAACAATGGTGACAACGGATCAGTGATTCAGTACAAGTTGAGAAAAGACTGGGGTACCTAACATCTGACGGTCCGAGAAGAAAGGTACTCTAAAGAGACGGTTCTCATGACCTCTCCCGACACTAAAGGAAGAGGTCTCCTAGAAGAGTTGGATCCCTAGTTTGGGTACAGAGGACTTTACCGTACACTTAAGAAACGGTGACTAAATGGACCCTTCAGGGATCAATGAACAATCACTAAAGACCAAATATGAATACCAATTTTGTTAATTAAGAAACTTTAATTAACCCAAAGGAAATACCGAATCATGTATTAGTCAAAAGTGTTAATCGGACACTTGTGTACTTTTTTCTAAAGACATACCTTGTACTTTGGATCGCAACTCTCTGTAAATATCAATCATTATGAGTCATGTCAGTCAAGTTAGTGAGTACCCCAGACTGAGAAACACTGGGGTACCTGACGTCGTACGGTTCGAGGGACAGGTAGTGGTTGAGGGTCTCGAACAAGTCTGAGTACAGGTAGCTCAACCACTACGGTAGGTTAGTAGAGCAGGAGACAGTAGGGGAAGAGTACGAAAGTCAGAAAGGGTCGTCGTCCCAAAAAGGGTCATTCAGTAAAGAAGTGTAGTCGACCGGTTTCATAATCTCAACGTCGAAGTCGTGGTCAGGAAGGTTACTTATATTTCCTGACTAAAGGAAATCCTAACTGACCAACTAGAGGAATGTCAGGTTCCCTGAGAGTTCTCTGAAGGGGTCGTAGTATCAAGTTTTGGTGGTTAAGAAGTCCCGAGTCGAAAGAAATATCTGGTTGAGAGTGTAGGTATGTACTAATGACTTTTTTTGGTATCGAAACTGATCTACCTGGAAACAGACATTTGATTACAGAGACGAAAAGTTAAACAACTGGTCCAACCAGTATCAAAAAAAAGTTCCTCGTTCGTACAAAAATAAAGTACTGACGTCATTGATAGACGTCACGAAAACCTCGGGAGTTCTTTATTTAAACCAGTGTCAAAGGTAACAAAGGTGACAAGGGGTAGATAAACGGTACTTCACTACCCTGACCTACGGTAATAGAATCAAAAAACTGACAACTCAAAATTCGGTTGAAAAAGTGAGAGGAAAAGAGTGAAAGTAGTTCTCCGAACAATCAAGAAACGAAAGACGGTATTCCCACCACGATAGACGTTTAGTCTCCAATAACTATAAAGAGGGTCGTTAGAACTAAGTGTACTACAAGAGACGTATCTTCAATTTATTCGTCCCACTGTTATATGTCGGAACTAAATGAGGAAAGGGTTAAACCTTGGTAAGACACCAAGGTTCAACCCAAGATTGACAACAAAGAACTGGACGTATGTCTAAAGAATCCTCCGTCAATTCCACCAGACCACAAGGGTAGAGAAAGTCTTAAAAGGTGTAAAACAACACTAGGTGTGTCAGTTTACGAAACCGTATCAGTTATTTCGTCTTTATCTACAAAAAGACCTTGAGAGAACTAAAAAGGTACTAGGTCGTCTACAACCGCTAAACTAGAGACCAAGGAGACGGAAAAGATTTGGGTCAAACTTGTAGACCTTCAAGTGCCAGTACAAGACCACTTCGGACCAAACCTCTTAAAACTCGTAATGAAATGATCGTACACTCTACTCATGTTAACACACTATCAAACTTGTAAGAAACCCTAACCTTACTTTTGACTGGAAAAGGTCAGGACACGGGTAACAACTCAAAAAGTTTAAACGACTGTTAACTCACGTCGTGAAATTGTCGTAGTAGAAAATCCAAAACTTCATCGAGTTGACTTTAAACTAGTGGAGGTGGTCGAAACACACATCACTACGAAGGATTCCGACCGAACTGAAACGTAAGGTACTACAGACCGAGATCCATTCATTAGTGTGATAGTACCAATAGACCCAGTACTTCTAGAAAAGACATAACAAGACACATAGGAGACAAAGACAATCCAGGTATGACAAAGACAGGAAATAACACGGGTAGAAACGTACTTTACAAGGGAAAACACAGAGATTAAAAGAACTGTTCTTAATATCAGCAAGGTCAAGATCAAAAAGGGAGATAAAGAAACGTAATAAGTGACTCCTTCCGAAAGAATAGAGAGACACTATAAAAAATCTTGAAACGTAAGTTTAAAGGAAAAGAGGAAACGGAAATCGAAGAGAAGAAAAGAGTCGATAAACATTCCGGAGGAGTCTGTTAGTATAACGGAAAAACGTAAAGAAAAAGAACCCCTACAAGAACTAGTAACATCGGACATGTTACTGTACTTTAAGACAGGTATCAAGAAGTCCGTGAGACAGATAGTCTAGATTAGGGAACTTAGATGTAATAGTGAAGGTAACATATTAAAATTCCCTAAACTAAATCTAGTATGGACTTACCAGATCGTCAAAAGGGATGAAAGAAGTTTAATACAGACTAAAACGTTATTCCTTAAGTAATAAACTCGGTGTCAGTCGAGGACCAAAAAAAAATGACTGTCATATCTCGAAGAGGTAGAAACCGACGTTTTTTATGTTAGTTAGACTAAAGCCATAACTGGTACACCACTACAGGTATACATCTCAGAAAAGAATACAACAACCTTCTCCCACAAACGATACTGGTCACACAAGAGAACCGTTTTGAGACAATCGGAAACGGGACGAAGTAAGACATGGGATTCCAGTTTAAACGGACAATGAGGTCCATAGAGAACCTCTTCCGTTACCGTGGGGTGAAGTCATGAGAACGAACCTTTTAGGGTACCCGCCTCCCCGAACCTTCCGACGTCAGGTACCCCAGCGATTCTCAACCTGTGTTGACTCGCTGAAGTGAAACTGAAAAGTGAAAGTACGTAACCTCTTCCTTAAAGGTCACAAGACCGGACCTTTTAGGGTCCCTGTCCCCTCGGACCACCCGACGGCAGATACCCCAGCGTGTCTCAGTCTGTGCTGACTTCACTGAATCGTCATAAGTCCATAGAGAATTGAAGTATGAAAAAGTAAGGTCAGGGGATACTAATTTTCCTGTATAAAAAACCTACAATCAAGATCTTTCAGAACATCCAGAAGTATCTTGGTAAGTTGAAGTCACAGAAGTCATAATTACTAACCCCGTATCTGAACCTAATGACACTATGACTTACCAAACGGAACCTTTGTCTGTCTAGTAAGACAGTAAAAACTCTGACGTGGTTTCATGACGTAAAACCTGAGAACAACTGACACAACCGACGAGGTAAAGAAAATTCTCTAAGAACGGGTGCGATCATCTATATTACCAGTAGACTTAATTTAAACGGGTAAGGTCAGGTAAAATAGAGGGACTAAGGATTTTAAGGTACAAGTGAGAATGGTAGAGGACAAATGGAACTAAGTACCTGACTTGTAAGTTCCCAGAACAAGACTACCTACCCCGGTACGAGTCGTTTTGAAATTAGGTTAAAAGACAACTATCCACCCAGACAAAAGGGAGGGACAACAAACTGGACTCTGGTTTGATACCTCCCCCATTACTTCTATTAACGGTAGAGGAAGTTTTTACAGGGTACGTCCGTGACGACGTAGTCACGGTCTCTGGGGTGTCTTCATGTGACGACTGGAGGTGACCTCTGAGGACCTGTTAGTGTCTGTTCAGACCCTTCAGAGAAAACCCCAGTGACGAGGAAAGAGGACCCAGGACCACGTATGTTCCAAAACAAACACGGGAGGTTCTCAGACAAAGGGGTCAGGACACATTCAAGACATTAGTTTGGGGTGACCGGAGGTTTCAGTTTGAGGGACCCCTAAGAATAAGGGAAACCGGATAGGAGTCCAACCTTTTAGACGACACTGAGACCATTGAAAATCTCTATGATATAACATAACATATTATAATAATCAACGAGTCAACACAGACAGAGAAACGTCGGGGTATATGACATCGGAAGGTCCGAGGAGACAGGTACCCCAAGAGGTCCGTTCTTATAACTACACCCAGAGGTACGAGAAGAGGTCCACTAGAAGGTTGGGTCCCTAGCTTGAGTCCAAAGGACGTAGCTTTGTTTATATAAAATACAATCTTTGTTTCCTACAAAATCACAAGATTACAAGTAAAATAACTCAATCTGATTATAATAATAATAAATTATTATCTTATTATTTTATTTTTTAATTTAAAAGATGAGTGACAATGATTAATCTCTTAGTGTCATTAAGAAAACACTTCGTAGTTACTTTTCCTGGACTTTCGTACTACACCACGATACTGAGAGGGGGTGGCGGGGTCTTTTTATTTAGGGGTCCTTTGTTACCAAATCTATTCGTGGTGAAAAATAAGTCCTCTGAAACCCTCTTAATTCTCACCCCTGGTCCCGATTGGAGTAAACTCCCTTTCTGGAAAGACTTCTTTACCCCAAGTTTACTTGAGAGTTCAAGATCACCTTAATTAGTTCCGTCTTCCTTGGGGAATGACGTGACGAGACTTCCTCTATTAGGGGTGCAATACTTTAAACAAAGGGAAAAAGACTGAAATCGTTTCAATCCCTCTGTCAAGTCGTACTTGGGCCAAATAGTCCCGGGGACCTCTCGACTGACCGTGATTAGTGGGGAGGAGTTTATCTTCCGGAAAAACCGAAAAGTGACGACATTTAAGTACTCAGTTTCTACAAACAGAGTAATTAGGGTACAAGTCCTCTTCTTCTACTTTTACTAAACTAGTTAGTTCTCAGATAAAGTATTGTTGATTAATGTTAGTAAGTCTATGTATATGGAATAACTTTAACAAATACTAAATTCTGACCTCTCGACTTCGGAAGACCAGGGTACCTTTAGACTAGTTTACAAACTACGTCACTTTTTTATATGACTTGACCCTCTGTCCTCTGGAGTCAAGATCTGAGGTCAAGGAGTGTTTGTTCAGTACGTAAGATCCCACTCAAACACACAAACGAATCAACGCAGGTTGAGACAGTGGGGTCCCTGTCGTAAGTGGGGTGGGAGAGACTTAGGGAATGAAAAAGGGAGAGTGACGTCCCTATGTACCTCCGTCCTCCCTTTTGTAAAATTATACAAATTATGTCTTTTTTTTTCTTAAGTCTTAAATTTCAAATAAATAAATTCTCTCAATAAAAGAATAATTAAGCATTTCTGTTCGTGTTAGGGTTGACAAAGTCTGGGTGACCAATTTTCTTTGGACTAGGAAAGAAAAGTATTTATCGTATATACTTTTTACACATACTTAAGATTCGAGACAAACCGAATAAATGGAAGAATCTTCTGATGTCTAAAAAGGGAAACATCAAATATCCTGAACAAGATCAGTACCTAGTATCTTTATATTTTAATCGTATGTTTCCTGTAAACTTAACTTCCTCTCCTCTATCCATTGTCTTACAGATCTCTCAACTCTATTAATATGAGAACAGTCTCCTCATAAATATTGAACAAAGACGTGTTTTTATCCTTTCCGGAGTATGGAGTTTGGAAATCCGGAAACCCTTTGGTCATCGGAAACAGGTCGAGACGACCAAATTGACCTCAGTTAAAAGAACTCAACACGACTAGTATAATAGTACGGACGAGGTAGTGTTAGGACTACTAATTTGTTGAAATTCGTCAGTAGAACCGTTATTCTTTTATTTGTACTAAATATATCAGTATGAAAGTATTCTTCTTACGGTTAGTTGTTTCTTTCCTAGTCAACACAGTCTTAGTAGTAAGTAAATAAGTGCACAGACACCCACTTCTTACAGTGGACGGTATAGTCATTTGTCTTCTACGACGTCGGTAACTCAGTCGTCGGTAACGTCCCGGGGAAACAGTAGTTGAAGGATGTCACGTGGGAGCTCTCTGAGACCTACTTCCTTTGTCCCATGACTGGGATCTATCAATTCCATGTGTAGTTTCCTTACTAAGGTCACTCGGGTCCGAGAACGTAAAAGGGTATGTGTCTTTTCGCGATTCAAGGAATGGAACTCTATAGACCAAAAAGAAATCAATTGTCGTTACAAAACTACAAGATCGACTTCGAAGGAAAAAAAAAAAAAAAAACTTTTTTAAGGACCGAGAAGAGAATGAAGAAGGTTTGTCGAGGAGTCTCGGTAGACTATCGTGTTAGAGGGTCCGAATTCAAGAGTCACACAGGTGGGTTATCTTGTAATTAAGAGTTGAAAATACAACATATAAAGAAAGCTCAGTTGTATGGATAAACGAATAAATAAGTAAGTAACCACGAAAATGATTGTATCACATCACTGATTTTCATGATACAAATCTTACTCTGTCTTTCACCTTTAGCGAGTCAACACAGTCTGAGAAACTCTGGGATACCGGACATGACAGGTACGTCAAGAGGTCCGGTCTTATGACCTCACCCATCGGAAAGGGAACAGGTCCCCTAGGAGGGTTGAGTCCCTAACTTGGGTCCAGAGGACGTAATGTCCGTCTAAGAAATAGTCGACTCGATGGTCCTACTCTGTCTCGATGTGAATTTAAACTCAGACATTAAAAGACACACTGGAACCCGTTTAATAAATTAGAGAATTGGTATCGAGAGGAACCATAATTATTATCATGGGTCAAGTATGTCAGTAATACTCCTGGTTTATTCTGTACTAGATCATCTTTGAGTTATTTACATTCCATAATTATTTTAATTTTATTATAGAAATATACAGGGTCTCTTTGTCTTGAAACCACTTATTATATTACATTCAAGTTTTTATTTTAATTATATAAACTAAATGTAATTCCGAATGAAGAATTATTCCGTTCTTTCTTTATCATTCTATGTGGATTGACTTACGTCTCAAGGTCTATTATCGTTCCTCTTTATTCTTTGGAAAAATTTTATTTGTTACTTTTCTTTATCCCCTTTTGTTATCTTACTTTTTCTGATCTCTAAAGAAGTTCTTTTAATCTCGATAGTTCTTTTGTGAAATACGTTCTTTTCCGTGTTACTTCCTTTCTTTGTCATTCCTTACTTGTCTTCTCTAATTCTTTTCCACTGTTCTTATATATCTTCTGATATCTCCTTTCAAGAATTACTGGGGTCTATTAGTATTACCACTCCAGTGAGTGGATCTTGAACTATAGGATTTCACACTTCAGTTCCCCGGAATCCTTCGTAATGATGCTTGTTTCAATCACCTTCACTACCTTAATGTCAACTCGGTAAATTTTAAGATTTTCTACTACGACAACTTCATGACGTGTGTTATACAGTTATAAACCTTTTGAGTTGTTACCGACGTATTGACCTCTTCCGGTCAAAAATAAGGTTTTAGTTTCCTGTTACAGTTTCCTACAAGTTTGATGACATGTTAAATCCAGTAAAGTGTACGTTCGTTCTAACACGAGTTTTTAGGAAGTTCAATCCGAAGCCGTCATACACTTGACTCTTGAAAGTCTACATGTTCGACCCAAATCTTTTTCCGTCTCCTTGGTCTCCGGTTTGACGGTTGTAAGGAATCTAGTACCTCTTTCGTTTTGTTAAGTTCTTTTTGTAGATAAAGTCGAAGAAACTGGTGTGATTTCAGAAACTAACATACCTAGTGTTGTCTAACACCTGTTGAGAATTTCTCTACCCTCATAGACTGGTGGAATAAACAGAGAACTCTTTGAACATACGTCCAGTTCTTCGTCGTCAATCTTGGCCTGTACTTTGTTCCATAACCGAGTTTTAATCCTTCCACCATACTGTTTCTACATATAACAGTGGGACGAATAAATCGAAGACACGTCACATGTAATACACTTTACGACCCGACTTACTCAGTGTTCGAACTTAGTTCTGACGACCCTCTTTATTGTTCAGAGTCTCTACGTCTACTATGGTGAGATTACCGTCTTTCACTTCTCCTTGATTCCTCGGAGAACTACTCTCACTTTCTCCTCTCACCTTTCTGACCGAACTTAGAGTTGTAAGGTTTTTTATTCTAGTACCGTACGTCAGGGTAGTGAAGTACCACTTATAATTATCTTCCCCTTTTTCACCCTCGTCACTATCTAAAATAAAAGAACCCGAGGGTTTAGTGACACCTGTCACGACGGTTGTTAGTATAGATTTCAGTTAGAGAGTAAACCAAATTCTCTTTCGATGTTTGAAAAAGTATCGCGTTGTATCTTTACGCGTTCTTTTTCTATACTTTCACACTGATGTCCATTTGAGAGGACCCTTTGACGTTACCAAGAGAGTACAAATATTTGGCAAAGAATCCTTTTCAACACGTCCTACTTTATTTATCGTTAAGAATAGTGGATTGTTTCCCCTCTCCCCTATAGTATCCTGAACTTTCTTTAAGATCATTGAATACACCTTAACTTAAACTCTATTCCATACATACAGAATCTAGAGTACGTATCCATAATAAAAAAGACGACTTGATGATTTTATTAGAAAAGTAATCGATCAAAACTTCGTATCTCAGGTTTCCCTCTTAATCTCAATTCGACAATACATATTTCTTCCCTGTCACGTTTCCTGCGACACTGTCGAAATCTTTTTCCTGTGTTTTTATAATAAAATAGAAGGAACACAAAACGTCTGTTCCAACAAAAAGAGTTAGAACAGACGGGTGTGAGTTGATTTGATATTGTACTTCACGATTACTCTAGGACTTTTATTATTTGTCACACTAAAATGTAAGTCACGACTTTTAACCACTTAAAGTTTAAAAGAGGAATAGTATATCTTGTTGCTGGAACCATTTAACGTGTAAGGTAAAACGTACATTAAAAACATTGGGTTATAGTGCAACTCGGTAACCTTTTCTGAGACTACAACCCTCCCTGACCCCCGTCCTCCTCTTCCCCTGCTGTCTCCTACTCTACTGACCTACCGTAGTGACTGAGCTACCTACACTCAGACTCACTTGAGACCCTCAACCACTACCTGTCCCTCCGGACCGTACGACGCTACGTACCCCAGCGTTTCTCAACCTGTGCTGACTCGTTGACTTGACTTGACTTGACTATTACAACTCGGTTTTATCGTTTACACGAATAGAATAGAACGAGACTACCCTTCCGAGAGAAGAAAGGACTTAGGTACATTTTTAAGGGTTAAAAGTTGTCTTAACCGATCCCACCATCCTCGTTCCTACGTTTGGACCGACGATAGGGACTATATCTCATTTCTTTCACACGACACTCTTGTATATCAGAACTCAAACTTAAAAATAACAATGGTCAACTTATTGGTATTCGTTCAATTGATTAAAAAAACTCATCGTCAACGACTAAATATTTCACTACTTTGACGAAACGTTTCTGAAACGTTCCTACACTTTTTTCACGTATTTTACAGTGCTCATTCTCAATGAGTTTTTATTGTCGGAAATAATAAAGACAACTATTTTCATTAAACAAAATTCTTTATCAGTGACTGTCTCTACACATCTTGCCTGAAAACCTGAGACTCCCTCTTCCTCTCCCACCCTACTAAACCCTCTTACCGTGACTTTGTACATATGATAGTACATTCTTTGCTTAGAGGTCAGATACAAGCTATGTCCTATGTCCTACGAACCCCGACCACGTGCCCCTACTAGGTCTCTCTACTATACCCCACCCTCCACCCTCCCCCGAAGTACTAACCTTTGAGTACATGTGGGTACCACCTAAGTACAGTTATATACCGTTTTGGTTGTCTCATAACATTTCATTTTATTTCATTTTTATTTTTATTTTTTTTCTCTCTTTCAATGACTCACAAGTAGACCATGTTCCATGGTCAGATCTGTGACTTCGAACATTATAATCCTATTTTGTATTAGAGGGGTACGTACCGGATCCTCTCTTTTGTAAAGTACTTTTTGTAAAGGAGAATGATTAGTATATCAATTAAAATACACAGTTAAACCGGTCCGGTGTGATGGTTCTACAAAACCCTTTATAAGAATTCTTATAAAGACACTTCCACAAATAACTTACTATAATTAAAATTTTAACCACTCAAACTCATTTCTCCGTAAGGAAAAAATATCAACCTTATTAATAGTTATCATTTTGTAAGTTCCTTAAGAAACAAGGTGAAATAGTTTATACCTATGTGTTTTCAAAATCTTTCAGTTAGAACAAAAAAGTCAACCAGTCTGACTAAGGTATTTCAACGTCAAGAATCTTTTCAAAGTAAAGTGAAGAATTTCACTTTAAAACGTTGAAGAAGTTAGACGTCTCCATAAATACATGTTCTTATATAAAAACGTTTTCATTTTAACTCACGAGAGTTACCGGTTTCTACATTTATTAGAATCTTTAACATGATATTAAATTCCGTATGTTATTTATAAATACTTGGGTATACCTATATTGATTTAATTACTTATTCATGTATTTACCTTCTCTCCTTAAATGAGAAGGAATGCTTACCAAGGTCTATCAAATACATCCATGAGGGGTAAGGTTCTCACCTCGAGGAGATGAGGTCACGTCAACTTACACCCGATGTGAACCATTGAACGAAGGGTTTCATCTCATACCTTTCAGAACCCCTCACACCGTTGAAATATCATGTATCTGAACCATTTGTAATGGAGTTGTTCCAATAACTACCAGTAAATTTGTAGTTTCTACTCAGTACAACTAATGTACAGGGGAACTACACTATACTACTCTTAATATGAAATGAAGATACTAGAAGGAGGAGTCTGACGTACTAAGATCATGTTTGTACTTTTTCTGTAGCTCGATGTAGACGTTTTCGAAACTGGTCACGAGGAGTTTTAAAAGTCCAGTAGTTACTGTTCCTTTAAGACTCTTTGACAGTACGTACCCGGTCTTCCAAGATCCTTCTGTATTATCGATTTACGTTATACCATGAGACTTACTCTAGAACCCTGTCTTTTTTCAATACTTCCTCTTTTGACCACTTTAGTCTTATTTCACAACTTAAGTCAATTATCATTGTATGATTACAACCAAAGAATATTGAACTTTGTTTACCTGGTACCACCTTATCCCATTGTGGTTATCTCCTGTTACCTACCTTAAATATATCTTCGGGAACATGATTGAAATGTTGAAAGACATTTTATTAAGATTTAAAAATTTTTTAATTACTTTATTTATTCGATAAACTCGGTATCTATTTACAAGTTTTACGTTTATTTCATTACATTAAACTTTCACAGTCTTTCGTTACCGATTTATACAACCTTAACAAAAGTAAGAGGGATACGAAACCCTGGATTTCTTCGTTAGGAAACCCCAAGTGTCATACCTAATAAAATTTTCTAATAACGTATATCTTAAAATATATTGTATTTGTAACTTTTCAAATAAAAACGTAATTACTATAGTCATAAAATTGTTTTACTCAGTTCGTTTAGTAAAATAAATAGTATAAAAAGTCTTAGGAACTCTCTTTCCTTTTTAAGTTGTTCGTTAATGCTGCACGATAAGGTTTTTTTCGTGGACACTAAAAACTGAGTTTTATTGTCCACAATTGAAAGTAGAATAAAACTTAAAGTAACCTTATAATAGATAAATTTTACACGTTACTTAAAGCAATCACCGAGTCTCCCATTTCGTAGACGGACGTTACGTCCATCTAGACCCAAACTAGGGACCCAATCCTTGTCGGAGACCTCTTCCTTTACCGTTGGGTGAGGTCATGGAAACGGGTCTTTTATGGGGTGAGGTCATGGAAACGGACCTTTTAGGGTACCTGTCTCCTCGGGTCATCCGATATCAGGTACCCCAGTATGTCTCAGTCTGTGCTGACTTCGCTAAATCGTCGTTACTTAAAGACAACGGAAAAAAAAAAAAAAAGAAAAAAAAAATCTTCAACCTTTCCCTTCTCAATCGATCCTGTCCTCCTGTAGTTGTGACAGTATTGTATGGATCTGAAAGATAAATTTCAGTAGACTTCGTGGTAGGTCCGTTGAAATATCCCTAATGATTTGAAATATCGAAACTGAATCGTAGAAACTTATAATTTACGAGAAAAAAAAAGACTCTATAACTCTTTTTTTTTAACATGTGAAATCTACCAAAAGGGGTTTAAAGGAAAAAATTACAAAAATATCAACTAACATCATCAGAACTAAACATCGTCAAAGGTTGAAGGTGCCTGATCTATAAAGAATGGATTGGATAAAGTACGATGGTTGTCCAACAATACTTTGTACCTCGGCCCTTCTTTACACGTCAAAATCAAAGGAGTTCGGTTTATTTCGTGCGGAGGTTTGTCAGGAGTTCAGGTCGTGTGGTAGTTTGTCAAGAAGTGAAGACGTTTACTCATGGTTACTCTCTACACTTAGTTTTGGTGGTGAAAAGTGTCAAATAAGATACTTCTTTCAACGATGCTAGTCAATACTCCCGTCTTGAGACGTATTCAGAACCGATTACTCGTTACGTATAGTGTATTTACACTGAGTACAATTTTAGACGTGTCGACAGATTACACATTCTTACTATAAACTAGTTTATGGGTCTGATTTTTAAAATTTTTCTTCTTTGACTATGTCATAAAATAAAAAAGTACTACATTATCGTAGATTTTACTTCTAATTACAGTGAGTTTAAATGCAAAGTAACAAAACTTAGAAGTACCATTAACTTAAAATACCAATGATTTTACTGATAATTTCATGTAACGTTTAATATAGTCCAGTATATTAATAAGTTATTTTCTTTCAAACATACCTAGTTCAGGGTTCAGGGTCATTAGGCGAACGTTTTTACTAGTGGGACAAACTATATAGTATGTTTAATATAAGGTCGTAATCATCGTTCATCAGTTCTCTCCAAACAAAAACTCGCACTGATGTTCAAATTCCGAGTTAAACGTACAGTCCACTGTGAAACAAATATCTAAGTGAAGGACCTTTCTTGACCATCTGAAATCCTTCCGGAACGATTTATCCTTTGTTAACGTGTCGTATATAACGTCTCTGTTACTTTTACTTTGGAGGTCTTAGTGTTTGTTCGAATCCACACTCTTTCAAGACCCGAAAGGAACCACCGAGTAACCATTTCTTAGGTGGACGACTACGTCTTCTACCCCCAAACTAGAGACCCAACTCCTCTAGGGAACCTCTTCCTTTACCGTTGGGTGAGATCATAAGAACGGACCCTCTAGGGTACCTGTCTCCTTGGACTATCCAATGTCAAGTACCCTAGTGTTTCTCCGTCCGCACTGAATCACTGATTTGTTGTTCCTCAACTATCGTCTTTACTAAGTAAACTGTGGAATCTATACAGGCGGGGTTAGGTTAGAAAAGTCTTATTGTCCTTGTCCCTAACCTTAACCAACCGATTTCGAATTATCTTTTCAACTCTTTTATTAAAGATCTTCGATTTAAATTTAATGAAGAAGAGGTCATAGGTAGAGATTTTTTAACTCGTGGTTATTACGTTAATTTTCCACTTTTACAACGATATCAGCTTTTAGAAACATTGATTTAAAGGACTATAAAAGGAATGTCCTAAAACCAGAATAGACATTTGAATTTTATCGGAACGGGTATGCTTTTTTCTCTCTTTATAAATAACACAATCAAGAAAACACAGAAGAAAAGGGGAATTTAAAAATTACTTGAACTTCGATTAAAACTGATAAAACTACTAATTAAAACACAGTTGAATTGATCCGACGTTCAACGGGTCTATAAATAAGTAAAGACCCACAAAGACACTCTTACAAAAACCAACTCAAATAACAAATCGAACTATCTTACGTGTCATCTAACGAGAGGGATTACATCCACCCGGACAAGGTTAGTTAACTTCCGGACTTATTGTGTTTTGATGACTGGTGGGGAGGTTATTTTGTCTTAAGAAAGACGAACTGGTGAAACTCCACCCTGTAATCCAAAAAGGACGGAAACTGAGGTTGTTTTTGTGACCGAGAAGACCTAGGACTCAACGACCAGAGACCCGAACTCGATATAATAACCAGGAGGACCCAGAGGTCGAACGGTTGACGTCTAGAACCGTCAATGGTCTGAAGTTATTGACACATTAGATTAACGAATCTTATTTCGAGAGACAGAGAACAAGAGTGAGAAAGAATGTATGGATATAGATATAGACATAAATATGTATATATAAAGGATAAACAGCAAAAACAAAAATTTCTTAGAGCTGATTAAGTTGTTAATTATTTCTAGACCGACTTAAGGGATGAGGGTATTAAGTCAGTTAATAAAGTTGTAGTAGTTCTAGGATAAAATTAAACTGAACTAAATATCTAAATATAAGATAAAGTAATTAGATACAGATTCGTATGGAAATAGTCATGTGTAATAAAATTAGTACTAGTGAACTGTTTACGAATTATAAATCAGCCCAAACAGGGTTAGTCAGGTTTTAAAAATACGAGGATGTTACTTTATTTCTACCCTCGAACCGACTCCAAATTTTAATCGTTTCTGTATCGAAAAGTTGAAAGGAAGGAAGAAAGGAGACAGGAACGAAAGAAAAGAAGGTCCCTTGGGGAAGACGTACTACTTTAGATGTCTTAAGCTTATGTATAACGTAATTTTAGTTCGACGGAACTCACTTAGTTTTGAGGGAAGTAAAGACGGAAGGGGGTTGATTGGGAGGTCTACAAAGAAATACAAGGTCCTTCGGGACAACCTTTTGACGGAAGAATTTGAAAATAAACGTCAAGGTTCCATACAAAAACAAGAAACACAAAAGTGTTTAGTACCGTAAATTTACTGTAACAATTATAGTGGTAAATGGATTACGTAAAAGTTACAGGAGAAATTAAGAAGGTTTGGTCACCTTTCCGTTCTACTTTTCTCTAAATATTTTTAACGACACATAATACAATGGAGGATTGCCTCACCAAATAAACGAATAATTTACCGGGATGTAAATATCAGTCAACAGTAGTTGTCTATTGTGTAATTTTCATTTGGAGTTAAAGTGTAACGTCTCATCCACTAAGACTAAACTTACAACAAATAGTATCTCTTATACAATGATTTAGATCAAATACCCTTCTAATACGGTAAATTAAATGAAAATCTCTCTCCTTATACGAAAGTACTTTTCGACGTAATCGATAATCTTTTCATTATATCGACGGCCGGACACGTCAAAGGTCCTTCGCACTTATGTAACGTAACTGTTTTTGTTCGATCTGTAAAAAGACCACACTAAACTACTTTTCTCATGACCTGACCATTACTCCCGATCCAAGTTCTGGTCTAAACTGTCATTGTTCGACACATTGACACTCCTCTGTCTACACAGGACCTCCTCTACAGAGTCACACGGACCACAGAGTGGCTATTGTACTTTACTATATTTCACACTATACTATACTTCATATATTATTTATATACTATTTAACATGATATATTATTTTAATATTATTTTGTATACATTATTTATATTTTATTTTAGACCCTCGGTGTTAGAATATTCTGAAATACTAGTTCTCCTTGATGAAAGTAACAGGGTCGACAGGACTATATTAACCCCTTCTACTTTATCGACGTCATTTCAATATATCTTCGTTCTCCTTTTTTTCGGAGAAAATCCCGGTTGAAGTACCCACCCACACACATATACGCATACGTCACCACCCCTCAGACACACTACCATCATGGCCAAACTTTTAGGTTGTCCACTCTCGAGGATTAAAAATGTCACCAAGTATAGTCCCAATTCAATTTGAGTCAAATATCTTTACAGTTTTGGAAGTCAAATAAGAATGTCACACTTGCTACATTAAGGTCCTTTGGTCTAAGGAACCCCGTTCCCGACGTGTTATTAGTAAGGACGTGTCACTGCCGTGTACCTTCGTAAACCCTTAGAACCGACTGACTGAGTGCCTAAAAGGACCCACCTGGGTTCAAATTGATAAAGTACGATAATTTTTAATATTCCTTAAGATATTTTATGTCAATCGTCACTACATTTCCCTCCGAAAACGAAAATCCAAACTCAGTAAACATGACAAGTTTACAAGAGTCGAACTAATACATTTGAAACTTCTGACATGTCCACCTTAAGGACCCACCGAGTCGTTCATATCTTCGACGGACGTTATGTCCTCTGTGTCCTTTACACCCAAGTTAGGGACCCAACTCTTCTAGGGGACCTCTTCCTTTACCGTTGGGTGGGGTCATAACAACGGACCTCTTAGGTACCTGTCTCCCGGATCCCCCGATATCAGGTACCCCAGTGTTTTTTCAGCCTGTGTTGAATTTCTGATTTGTTGTTGTTACTCCACCCTAACCAATTATAGACACACCCTCTAATACTCAAGAAAACCGGAAGGAGAACAATAAAGACACACTTTTATTATTTATAATTATAAGTAAATGTTTTTAAGTCAAGACAAAGGTTTTGTACCCAGGTGTGATTCACACTAAAAGTCAAGACGTTTGGATTAGTGGTAAGGTTCCAAAGGGATTTATACTTTAAAATACGTAATTTGGGTTCCCGTTGTGATCTTCGTCGTTAGTAACGGTATCACGTGAATTTGTCCTAAACCCTCAAGATCCTCTCCCTTACAATCAATGTCTACAAGCTAAAACCGGGTCTCCTTTCAAACACAAAAGTGGGTTTGTAAGTTCCGTAATAAATACAAATAGGTGGTATCCTGTTCGTAATATAAGTCCGTGATCCTTTTGTTTTTTGTTTTTACGTCAGTTTTTTGATTCAAAATGATTTTAGACAATGTAAAAATTATTGTAATTAAAAGATCATAAAATTTTTCACCCGAAGGAACCACCGAGTCTACCATTTCTTGGTCGGACGTTACGTCCTCTCGGTACAAGCTAGGGACCCAACCCTTCTAGGGGACCTCCTCCCTTACCGTGGGGTGAGGTCATAAGAACGGACCTCTTAGGGTACCTGTCTTCTCGACCCGTCCGATGACAGGTACCCCAGTGTTTCTCAACCTCTACTGACTCGTTGACTGTATTGACGATGATTATAATTATCTCTAAATGGAACAAGAAATCTAACCTTACGTAAAGACAAAGAAGTAAAAGGACCTAAAGACAGACAACAATGTACATGTACTCCATAATACATATAAAGGGTAACAATTGATTCACTAGAGTACATCCTCTAATCGAAGTAGTCTTCCGGGACGAGTTCGAAGAGTAACAGAGAGTTTGGAGACACTAACAGGTTCGACGGAAGAAACAGGTAATACCGAGGAACATGACTTCCTACACGGTTCTAGGTAAGTACAACGTTTCCCCACTTAACGTGAGTCGCGAACCTACTTCCGACAAACCTTCAATCTACGACTCCGTCGTCGACCTTTCCAGATATCACTTCGGGTAAGGTTATCTTTGACCCTCTACCCACAAAAACGAACGAGACAGACAGACATCGGTACCCCTGTACCACTACCAAACCACTATCACCACCACCACCACACATACACGAGGAGACGGACAATTCTTGCCGAATAAATAAACAAGGTGTCCAGAGTATTTATCTTCGGAGTAACGAATAGTCTCACCAGACCCCGAACAAGGAACCTATGACCAATATTTTCCACCCGTGTCTACACATGTTCGAGGAAGGTCCTTCTATGATCTCTGTACCCCACCCGATCTCCCTCCTCTACCCCCTTTATAGTCGGTGGGAAAGGACAGAGACCCCTCCTAGTTTCGACTGGGAATTCCGACACGATTTAATCTACGGACTAGGAGTTCGTTATCGAAACTCACACATCTACCTGGGACTTTTCTGGTCCCGAACCTTTAAAAACGGAGGAGGAAGACACGACTCGAGATCCCCTTATCGACGTCTCTCACGAGACGTGGATAATTGTTAACGAAGAGACAACAGACATCAGAACACTCAGAATACCTGTATTCGCAATAACCGAAAGTCTCACTCCATATAACCCCTCGGTAGAGTACTTGTCCTAAGGATTTTTAACCCTATGATTTACACAAAAAAATTTGGGATATGATGAGTCCCCTTCGACCCTCAACCCTTAAAGGAGACCTAATAAACCATGATATTGTCCCAAATACCTATCTCCCACAGAGTCGGAAAGGATAACCAAACCAAAACCCATAAAAGAGGAAACGGGTTATACCTCCTCAACGAATCGATCAAAACCCCATAGAAAGTCTCCATTAATGAAGCACACATCGACATTTAAGTAGTGCAGGTTCCCTCTTCACATCAAGTGTTCGGAAGATACAACGGTAGAACCAACTGGGAAAAACCGTAATTTTTTTTTTTTTAGTAAATCCTAAAGTTTTTTTTTCCCTTTGACACCGGTACCTGATGTCGTGTAGACTGAAGGAACTATTAAGGACCTCATAGTGTCGACCATCGGACCATCGGGAAGACAAGACAAAGAAAAGAGAAGACCCACGACTTAGACTACCGTCACTTCACTGAACGGGGTTCGAATGAAGGAGACCCTCTAAGAGACAGAGGAGACGGAGGAACGAAAAGAAGAAACATGAAGTCATCGTAAAAATGTATATCAACGGTCTGTAGGGAAATACGTAAGTACGTAGACATAGTAGTTGGGTTGACATCCGAGAAACGACTTTATTTAGTGAAGACTTCTAGACATAAATGATGTTGTACTCACTGACGTCGGTACTTTAATTTTCTCCGAATGAGGAACCTTCTTTTCAATACTGGTTGGATCTATCGTATAAGTTTTCGTCTCTGTAATGAAACGGTTGTTTCCAGACAGATCAGTTCCGATACCAAAAAGGACACCAGTACATACCTACGCTCTCAACCTGACACTTCTTCCGACTCACGGCTTCTTAACTAAGAAAACTTGACACCACAACCTCTTCTGAGAACTCTCAGGGAACCTGACGTTCCTCTAGGTTGGTTACGTAAGACTTCCTCTAGTCGGGGTCCTAAAGAAACCTTCCTTACTACGATTTCGATTTGAGGTCATGAAACCGGTGGAGTACGCTTCTCAACTGAGTAACCTTTTTTGAGACTACGACCCTCACCAACCCCCGTCCTCCTCTTCCCCTGTTGGGTCCTACTCTACCGACCTACCGTAGTGACTGAGCTACCTACACTCAGACTCACTTGAGGCCCTCTACCACTACCTGTCCCTCCGGACCGCACGACGCTAAGTACCCCAGCGTTTCTCAGCCTGTGCTGACTCGCTGACTTGACTTGACTTCTAGGTTATAAAGATATCCCTTCTTTCCCATAGAATACCAATGAATCCTCCAGAAGTCTTAAGTACTTTATTACAGAATTACATCTCTTGACGAACCACTTCACCGAATCCCGTAACTGATCCTTCCTTCACCTTGTCTAGTGAAACTCCAGTTACCTGAGGAATGAAAGGTAGGAGATAGAAACGACAAGGTAAAAATGGAACTTGTAAAAAAAGGGAGTTCCTTCATAGGTCCATTACAATTACACTGATTATGGAATATTAACTCATTTGTAAAAAGTAATTCTTTATCTGGTTTTTTTGGATTTTACGAACGACTTTTAGCCTACTGTATTCGATAGGGTAGTACATTTAACGAAATTATAAAGTTATCGAGTCTGATTTGGTCGAGGAAAACTTTACATATTTTTAACGTTTATTCGTAGTCGTGTCTTTAGGAATGTTACATCTTCCTCGTAACCGAGACGGTGGTTTTTTTTTTTTTTTTTTTTGTTTTGGATTCGAAGAATCCGGTAATTAGATTTAATGTTGGTATTAGAGGAAACTTTTAGGAATAGGTTTATTTTTGGATTCATACCGTTAGAAAAAACAAATATACATAAGTCTTAGATAGTAACTTTCGGAGATAGTAACTTTACCATTTTAATCATAATATTAACATATATCTTACGTTATTTAATCGTAATCATCATTATTATTCGTAAAAAACTATCAAATGGTACATTTGAAATATATATATTTCACACAGTCTGTATAAAATTTGTACAAACACAATAAATTAGGAACGTCGAATAAGACATACCTGACTACAATACGAGATAAAGTGTCTGGACCTTTATCTCCATCTTTTTCCATTTTATTGAACGGTTGTGTATGTTGAAAGTTCACCCTTTCAGTTCTAATCTAAAATCCGGTCGTATTAAGTTATCTTTGTATTACACTTGGTAAATTTTAAAATATCAATAGGTATAATTCATTTTCATTTACTTTAACCACTATAATTAATACAAATTCATATAGTTTTTACAATAGTAAAACTGTCAACCCATTATATTTTAATTGATGTAAAGAAAAAAACATAACAGAAAATTTGAACCATACGTAAAATGAGATTTATCTTGTAGAGTTAAATCTGTGATTTAAACGTGAACTTTATGGACTAAACATAAATCTAAAATACTTAAATATCAACTTTTACATCTAAGTGTATGGGGTTTACGACGTTTACGGGAACTTATAAAACTTATGGACTTAATGAGATATATTATCTCATAGAAAATTTCACATATTAATCAATCTTAATTGATTTTAAATTTTTAAGTCAAGGAGTCAGTGTAGTCAGTGTAAAATTTACGGGTGGTAAGGGGAAACCGGTCACGAGGACCCGTCAGAAGGAGTTCTTGTGAACGAGATTGGATTGTTTATTTATCAATTATTCTCGACAACTTAACTACGACTTGGTAATACGAGACGACAGAGTTTATTCTGTTATCTTCAGTTGTAATTAACATAAGTTATAAGTAATTTGTTCATAAAAAGTCTTGGAACGCTTGTTACATTCAATTGTAACTACAATTCCATTGCAATTGGTAATCTTGGATGTGAAAATTGACGATCTGACCGACCTGAGATTATAATGAATAATCATTGTTAAACTAGAATAGTTCTATTTCTTCTACTGTATAGAATTATTGTTTTTACTTATCAGTTCACCCGTGGGTCTTCTTTCAAACTAGTTCCATTGTTGAAGAGGTATTCGTGTTTATTTTCGGTCTGTCCCTGTTAAAACTCAGTAATAGTAAATTAATTGAAGGTTAATTTTATTTACTTAAATATACTTTTTTTAGAATGGACGTAGTAAACCGTGGGATGATATAAAAATAATCGTCTGGAATTTGTCTGTACGGACCACAACGGTCCATGTTACGATTTAGTGACTATCTCATTGTAATACCATCCGTGTGACTTGACATTTTATCCGCACACAAGAGAAGGAAAGAATCGAGACGATGACCCTGTGTTTGTAACACATTGAAGAGCCTTAGGAAGTTGGTGAAGAAGACACAATAGAGAACTCCTGATACGTATCACACTTGTATACTTACTGTTAAGACTCGGGGTTAAGATCGGCGTCGGGTATAGTCGGTACAGTCACGAGATTCGTGTCAGGTACGAGGTCTCTCTCGGTTGTGTAGGATAGTTGTCGTTACATGGGTCGACGTATAAAAGAGGATTATTCACGTCGGTCTATCTGTCTGATCGTCTCGAGTGTACAGTTACTTTGTCCATCCCGCTTGTATAATCTCCCCGGAGTAACATGTAGGAACGTTCTTTGTGTAGAGACCTATAGTCAGGTCTTCCCCTCAAAGAGGATGTCTCTTGTTCTTGGGACTGGAATACATTGAGTTACCGTAAACGAAGGTGATTCGTGGACGATAAGGATCCGAGAGGATTGTAAACTTCCACCTGTGAGACCACACTAACAGACCGTCTTTGACGGATCTATCGGATGCTTCTCTTTTTGTCCCTGAGTCCCTCCATTTCTTTCTAACTAAGACAGGAGTATCTTACTGTTTGTCTAATAGTATCTGTGGGTCGATCTTAAATTCTATACCATCGGAAAATAAGTTTCCTTATACATATACACTCTTACACACACACTCACCCCAAACCACTACCACAACCTACACCATACACCTCCCACGTCGAACCATCATTCCTTTAAATCAGGTATAATGGAATATCTTAAAAAACAATACCCTCTATATGGAGTTTCATTAAACTTTTCTCTCAAGACCAAACAAAAGTTCGGTCACCTTTCTTACAATTCAACATGCGACAATTGGAAACTGGGGACGTAGGAAAACTATCGTAGGACAGGTACGGTGTATTGAAAACCCGAACTTGTTTTACGTCAACACCTGAGTGTTGTATGACCGAGACCAAAGGACCCCGGTCTACTATGTTAGACTTTCAAGTCTCCTCAATCGAGAGGTATACCTCTTAGACCTAGAAACACTTCGTTCTCTACTCTGTTCGGACTCGCCTATTGGGGGGTGAGGAAAAAGAGAAAGTGCCTGACTACGTAACATAGAAGGAAGGGACATGTAGGGAGTACACTTCTTTTGTCCGGACTACTCACCGGACGACGCAACGACGCTGAACACGTTTCGTCTTCGGCTGCATTATTACACAGTACAACGAAACGAAGAAGGGAGTGAAGGGGAGTAGGAGTGAAGGAACCTGAACCGACAAGGTTTGTCTCACAATCACGGAATTAGGAGAGAGTCCCCGTCCTGTATCCCCGGACTAAATTTGGATTGAGATTCGGACGAGGACCTGGAAAGATTCTCTTTCTACCTTAAGTCTCAAAGAAGGAAGCATGGCCACAGAAAAGTTTGTACGAGATTAAAAGAAGTGTTTGAGAACCAGAATCTAGTGTATTTCCCCACCACTACCCATCCAAGATCCTGTCGAAGACCTCGGGACGTCACTAATTTGTCCTCTGTCCTGTCTATAGCCTAAAAGGATAAGTAAGTAAAGTAAATCGGGGTTACATTAGACCGACATCACTGTAATCCCTTTCCTTTGGACCTTTTCTTTATAGACATCGGTCCACGTCTCTTATATTTTATACGGTACAGGGGTCTGTTGGAGTGTTTGGTGTGAAATCTTGACGGTCCGGGTCGAGAGAGACGGTTTCATTACCTTCGTAGAAGAACGAGATAAATATGAGACGATACGTTTGAAGGGATGCAAAAAGAGTGAGTGGGACATTAACAGAATTGGTAGTCTACTGGAATACATTTGGATCCTTTATTGACTATCGGAGTGGTAGGAACAGTCCTCTGACTACATCCTTCTTGATCGTCATTGTATCAAGAGACACTATACGTTTCGTGTTCTCCTGGAGCTCTTTTAAGAGGAGTATTTAAATAAAGTTTATTGGTTTCCTTGATTATAAGTAACTCGTGAATGATCCGGTCCGTGATACGATTGTAAGACTGTGTATAATGAACCAATGAGAAGAGTTATTGTTAAGTTCCGTCTGAGACGATAACAACGTAAAATGTCTACTCCTATGATTCCGTGACACTTGAGTCCATCGAATCGATACCAATGAGTCAACCATTTTTGACTAACACCCCTCTTTGTTTGTTGGAGTCTATACGTCTACTATGGTGAAATTACCGTCTTTCACTTCTTCTGGATTTGTCGGAGAACAACTTTCACTTTCTCCTTTCACTTTTTCGACCGAATTTTAAGTTGTAAGTCTTTTGATTCTAGTACCGTAGACCAGGGTAGTGAAGTGCCGTTTATCTACCCCTTGTACACTTTTGTCACTGTATAAAGTAAAAGAACCCGAGGTTTTAGTAACGTCTACCACTGACGTCCGAACTTTAATTTTCTGTGAACGAGGAACCTTCTTGTCGATACTCTTTGGATCTGTCACATAATTTCTCGTCTCTGTAGTCAAAGGACTGTTTCCATACATATCAGTTACGATACTAAAAAGGTCATCAGTGTATACCCACACTCTCAACTGGGTATTTCTTCCGATTCGAGAATTCTTGACTACGAAAGTTTGACACCAAGACCTCTTCTAAGAACTTTCAGGGAACTTGACGTTCGTCTAGTTTCGTCAGTCAGGATTTCCTTTAGTTCGAACTTATAAGTACCTTCCTGATTATGACTTTGACTCCGAGGTTATGGAACCGGTGGACTACGCTTCTTGACGAAGTGACTTTGTCTGGGACTACGACCCTTTCTAACTCCCACCCTCTTCCCCTGCTGTCTCCTACTCTACCAACCTACCGTAGTGACCGAGTTACCTGTACACAAACTCGTTTGAGTCCCTCTATCATTTCCTGTCCCTTCGGACCGTATGACGTCAGGTACCCCAGTGTTTCTCAACCTGTGCTGAATCGTTGACTTGTTGTTGTTGTTTTTGGTACATCGGTCCCAAGCTAGGGACCAGAAGGCTACTGTCCTGTCCTTACAAATCGGTAGTCTGACTGGACACAGGAGATGTAATATGGCCACACTTCGTTCAGGACAAAGTGTTCGACTACATCGACGAAGAAGAAAGGGACTGAAACTTAACGAAAAGAGAAAGAGACTTCGTGAAGTAATAAGAACTCCTGAAGGAGACCCTTCGGACTACTGGGAGGAAACGGGGTAACGTACGTAAGGGGGTAGGACGGGGAAGGGACGATGACGACGACGACGATTCAGCGAAGTCAGCACAGGCTGAGATGCGCTGGGGTGTCTGCAGTCGGGTGATCCGAGGAGGCAAGGACCCTAAGAGGTCCGTTCTTATGACCTCTCCCAACGGTAAAGGAAGAGGTTTCGTACTTTCACTTTTCAGTTTCACTTTAGCGAGTCAGCACGGGCTGAGGATCGTTGGGGTAACTGACGTCGGATGGTCCGAGGAGGTAGGTACCCTAAAAGGTCCGTTCTCATGACTTCACCCAACGGTAACGGAAGAGACAGGGGAAGGGATCCGTAGTGGTTAAGTTTCGACGTACTTATCCTTCTAAGTGTCTTCCAAACCCCGGTACTAGATTGGAGTACCGAGTCAACTATTTCTTAGACAGACGTTACGTCCTCTGGGTCCAAGCTAGGGACCCACCCCTTCTAGGAGACCTCTTCCTCTACCGTTGGTGGGGTCATGAGAACGGACCTTTTAAGATACCTGTCTGTACCCCAGTGTTTCTCAGTCTGTGTTGACTCAATGATTGTGAAAGTGAAAGAAAGTGAAACCTCGACACTTTTCTATACACAAACATCCCTGCCCTTATATTGGAGTTTAACGTGATAATCGGTACGGAGAGGAATTTTCCCAGAACCGGTAAGGACCGGAACATCTTGGAGGTGTGTCTTGAATCTGTTATGAGATCCGAGGGGAGGTGAGGTCGGAGGGTCATTTATGACAAAGAAAGAACATACACTCCTACGGTCCGTCTTTGGGTTTCAGACAGAAAGTAATGTATTTCGTTACATCAAGAACACACATCGAGGACCGGGTAGAGTCGTGATAAAAAGAAGTCAGTTCTACTACGAAGGTGTGTAACACAAAGGGGTTTGTTTCCACCAAACGAACAGAAAATACTTCTTTAGACGAAAACCAAAGATTTGATTGAAGATAAAAGACGGGTATGGTATACTTAGTAAGTGTGTACTTACTAGTTTCCACATTGTTACATCTCCAAAGACAAATAGGTTTTATGAGGTACTCTTAAAGAATACCTTTTCGTCAGTCTTACTCTAGATCGGAAAGAGACTTCGTGAAGGAATAAAAACTCCTGAAGGAGAACCTTCGGACTACTGGCAGGAAACGGGGTAACGTGTGTAAGGGGTAGGGAGGGGAAGGTCCCGACGAAACTCCCGAAGACGGAGACCCCTCTTTCTGCCTCGTCTCGGGCCCCAAGGTCTCTGTTTCTTGTACCAACCACCCTTGTCCTCCTAAGGTTCGTCGGCGAAGGTCACCTACCCACGGACATATAGTCCCTCCCACCTCTTCGTTACAAAGACTCACGTCGTCCAGATCTCTCGACTCGCTCTCCCTCGTGTGACCACATACCCTCTCTTAACCTCTCCTCTCCTCAAAAATTAAAATCAGTACCGAGGTACCCAGTATTTAACCTAAAGGTAATTATAGAAGTTCACTCATGTAACCCTAATTCAAATTAATGAAAATAAACGTACATACACACAAATACACACAAATACATGGTATCTAGACTTTGACCTAGGAGGACCCGATTTACTAGATAAATCAAATGTTTTCAGTCTTTTGGACTCAACTTTAGGTTGTATATCGTAAATGTTCAGAAAAAGAAATTTTTAAATAAAAAAATAACTTCCTATTAAATATCTTAAAACGAGAAAACACAGTTTGGAGTTGTACTTAGTCGGTATCCATATGTATATAGGGGAGGGAAAACTTGGAGGGAGGGTAGAGGGAGGGTTACGGTGGGGAGATCCAACTATGTCTCGGGGACAAACTCAAAGGACTCGGTGTGTCGTTTAAGGAGAACCGATAGATAAAATGTATGCCCTTACATTCAAAGGTACAATGAGAAAGGAACATAGAGTGGGAGAGGAGGGGAGAGGAGTACAGGTATTCAGATAAGAGATACACACAAGGAGGTGACAGCGGGACATTTATTCAAGAAGTCACGGTAAGAAGATCTGAGACATATATGCACAATCTTATGCTATAAATGGAAAGAGAAAGACTGAACGAAGTGAGACATATTATCCAAGATCCAAGTAGGTGAAGTAGTTTTGTCTGAGTTTACACAAGGAAAAATACCGACTCATTATAAGGTAAAAAATGTACATGGTGTTGAAGAAATAAGTAAGAAGACAGTTACCTATAGATCCAACAAAGGTACAAGATCGATAACGTTTGTCACGACGTTACTTGTTACCCTATGTACACAGAAAAAGTTGAAACTAAAGGAGTCCCATATACGGATCCTCACCCTAACGACCCAGTATAACATCAAAATAAGGATTAAGAATTCCTTAGAGGTATGACAGAAGGTATCAACGACATAGTTAAATGTCAGGGTGGTTGTCACGTTCTCACAAGGGAAAGGAGGTGTGGGAGTGGTCATAAATAGTAAACATCTGAAAAACTACTACCGGTAAGACTGATCACACTCCACTATAGAGTAACATCAAAACTAAACGTAAAGATATTATTATTATTATTTATTATTATTTTCTCGTTACAACTCGTAGAAAAGTACACAAACAATCGGTAGACATACGGAAGACCCTCTTTACAGACAAATCCAGACAAGGGGTGAAAAATTAACTCAACAAACAAAAAGATCGTAACTCAACAACTTCGATGAACGTATACAACCGCTAATTAGGAAACAGTCAACAAAGTAAAAGATAATAACAGAGGGTAAGACTCCCAACAGAAAAGTGGAACGAATATCAAAGGAAACGAAACATTTTCGAAAATTCAAATTACTCCAGGGTGAATAAGTGAAAACAAAAAGAAAGGTAATGAGATCGTCCACTCAGTATCTCCTAAAACGAAACTAAATACAGTAGTTTACAAGACGTATACAAAAGGAGACCCTCAAAATATCAAAGACCAGAATGTAAATTCAGAATTTAGGTAAAACTCAAATAGAAACACATACCACAATCCTTCACAAGATTAAAGTAAGAAAATGTACCTCGACAGGTTAAAAGAGTTGTGGTAAATAACTTATCCAACAAAAACGGGGTAACATATAAGAACGGAGGAGACAGTTTTTATTCCATGGGTATCCATGTACCTAAATAAAGACCCGAAAGACAGAACAAAGTAACCAGATACAAAGACAAAAACACGGTCATAGTATGACAAAACTACTGAAATCGAAACATCATATTAGACTTCAGTCCTTCCAACTAAAGAGGTCGAGGTAAGAAGAAAGAATTCTGACGAAACCGATAATCCCCAGAAAACACAAAGGTATACTTTACCCTTTAAAAAACAAGATCAAGACACCTTTTACGGTAACTATTAAACTATCCCTTCCGTAACTTAGACAACTAACGTAAACCATCATATCAGTAAAAGTGTTATAACTAAGAAGGATAGGTCCTTGTACCTTATCGAGAGGTAGGTAAATACAGAAGAAACTCAAGAAAGTAATCACAGTATTAAAAGACACATGTCAAGAAAACATAGAAATCCATTTAAATAAGGATCTATAAATTAAGAAAACAACTTTACCACTTACCTTAACTAAGAAATTAAAGAGAAAGACTAAAAAGTAACAATCATGTATCTTTACGTTCAATAAAGACACATAACTAAAACATAGGAAGCTGAAACGATTTAAGTGACTAATCGACATCATTAAAAGACTATGATAGAAATCCCAAAAGATACATGTCATAGTACAGTAGGGGTTTGTCACTCTCGAAATGAAGAAGAAAAGACTAGACCTAAAGAAAATAAAGGAAAAGAAGGGACTAACGACATCGATCCTGAAGGTCTTGATACGACTTATCCTCACCACTTTTACCTATAGGAACAAAACAAGAACTAGAACCCCTCCTACGAAAGTCAAAAAGTGGTAACTCTTATTACAAACGATATCCGAATAGTATATACCGGAAAAGATACAACTCGATCCAAGGAAGATACGGGTAAAAAAAAAACTTCTCAAAATTAGTATTTACCCATAACTTAAAACAATTTCCAAAAAAGACGTACGTAACTCTAAAAGTATACCAAGAATAGAAAGTCAAACAATTATACCACATAGTGTAACTAACTAAACACATATAACTTTTTAGGAACGTAAGGACCTTATTTTGGTGGAACTAGTAACACATACTCGAAAAACTACACAACGACTAAAAAAAAAGGATTTTAAAACAACTCCTAAAAACGTAGATATAAGTAGTCACTATAAAGGAAAAAAACACAACAGAAACAGATCGAAACTATAGTCTCACTACCACCGGAACATCTTACCCAAATCTTTACAAGAAAGTACAAGTTAAAAAACTTTCTCGAAATCTTCCTATCCGCGATTGAGAAGAGATTTACAAACTATCTTAAGAGGAAACTTTGGTATACCAGGACCCGAAAACAAAAAACCTTCTAAAAACGAGTGTTGAAGTTAAAGTCACGAACATTAATCCAACAAGTATTAAAGATAAAGAAGGACCAAGTGAGAACCTTATAACTTGAAAAGATTCTTAGACAGGTAAAGAAGGTCCAATAGGTAAAATAACAGTATATCAACAAGTACTATCAGAGAATATTAGGAAACATAAAGACGTAACAGATAACATTGGAGAGGAAGTAAAGATTAAAACAACTAAACTAAGAAGAGAGAAAAAAAGAACTACTCAGACCGATTTCCAAACAGTTTAAACAAATAGAAGAGTTTCTTAGTCGAAAATCAAAATAATTAGAAATGGTAAAAAAGAAAGTAAAGAAAAAGTAAATAAAGACGAACCTAGGAATACTAAAGAAAGGAAGATGATTAAAACAAAAAAAAAGGGGGGGAAGAAAAAGGTCCACAAATTTCATATTGCAATCCAACAGATCAGTTACAAAAAGAACAAAGAACTCCATCCTAACATAAAGATATTTGAAGGAAGAATCTTTATAAAACGACGTAGGGTATTCAAAACTCAACAGTACAAAAGTAACAGTAAACAAAGATCTTAAAAAAACTAAAGGGAAAACTAAAGAAAAAAAAAATAAAAAATTATATTTAAATAAAATTAACCTCCAATTAATGAAATGTTATAACATAACCAAAACGATATGTAGTTGTACTTAGACNACAGGAATATTCGTCTCCTCTACTCCTTTCTTTTCTGTTTACATCCTTCTGGTGTACTCTCGTGTCGCTCTTTTACCGGTAGATGTTCGTCCCTCTCTTAGGAGTCTTATTTGGTCTAAACGAATGTGGAACTAAAACCTAAGGATCTGAGGTCCTACCACCCCCCCACCCCCCACCTCCCCCACCTCCCACCCCTCCCACCCCTTGGAAGATAATAAATTCGGTGATAAAGATGTCATAAACCAATACCGTGGAATATTTGAGTGTGTTTATAATCTCTGTTTTGTATTCGAATATTCCGTAACTAGGACAGGTAAAGAACAGTGGTAAGTATTGAGGGTAGGGATGTTCTTTTTACAAATTTATAATTCGTATTCGAAAGTGGACTCTCCCTCTTTTGAACTTCTACAGAGGGAGTTTGAATAACGTCTTTTTGTTTTAATGTTAAAAAGAACTCGGAAAGTATCGATTTATACGTGTCCATATAATTGATTCAACTTTATATTCCTTTTTGTCAGTGAACATTCTTCTTTACACCATATTCTTGAACAAATAGACTTTCTCCGGTCGGGATTATGTTCGGTCTATCCTCTTAAACCAATGACTAGAATTGGTCAACGACTTCCGGTTCATACACCATTGTCCTATAGTACCTTGGGAAAATCGGTGTCTATCTGAAGTGTGGACGAACTTCAGAGAAAAAGGAAAAAAGAAGAAACTTGTATGTTCGTCCTAACCCTCGTCTCACCGTCTCTCCAACCTCTTTGGGATAGAACGTTGCCGAACTTTCCTTGTGCCTCTCTTTCTGTGTTACTGTTTCCTCCTGTTATTAGAGAGTTCTGTCTTTTGTTTTCCCTATTCAAGGATATCAAGGAACTTTTTCGAAAGTAGGATATCGTGTCTCTTTCTCCTTCGGGTTTGTCTCAGGTCGGACGATAGACTAAACTCTTCACCCTCGATACTCTGACCCTTTTATTCACTGATTTCAAACATCCGATCTCACATTATCTCGACGTAGTTCTTTCCTGGTGTCTCTAGACGTCTCTGAGCGTCATAAGTCGGATTATACGTGCTCACTTCTGTACCTTCCTTTAATGGACCCTCACTCTTTTCTTTAAATAAATAAATAAACATTAAATAAAATAAATATCTGTACTTACGATCTATAAATACACAAAAATCAATAAAATACGACGGACACCCAAAGTTTCCTCCGTTCTTATATGTTACCTCATTTCTGTTAGAGAAATTGTTCACCACGACCCTTTTGACCAGTTGGTGAACATTTTCTTACTTTGATCTAGTGAAAGATAGTGGCGTGTGTTTTTATTTGAGTTTTACCTAATTTCTAGATTTACATTCTAGTCTTTGATATTTTGAGGATCTCCTCTGATCTCCTCTTGTATCCGTTTTGTGAGAGTCTGTATTTAGTGTCGTCCTAGGAGATACTAGGTGGAGGGTCTTAAGACCTTTATTTTCGTTTACCCTAGAGTAATTTTAATTTTCGAAGACATGTTGTTTCCTTTTATATTCGTTCCACTTTTCTGTCGGAAGACTTACCCTCTTTTATTATCGTTGACTTTGTTGACTGTTTGTTGATTAGAGTTTTTATATGTTCGTTGAAGGGAAAACTAAAGAAGTCGTTGGACAACCAATAAATCTTTACACAACAAATTAGAGGTACACAAACACAAAGAATGTCAAAAAAAAGAACATTGACTATAGATCAAAGTATCGTAACACCAGTCTCTTCAACTCCAAACTAAACACTAGGTTCTACACCAGATAGAACCGCTTACAAGGTACCCGTGAACTCTTCTTCCACATAAGAAAACGTAAACCTACCTTATAGGACTTCTGTAGTCACTCTATGTAGAGTAGATTACACAGTACATTCTGAACACAAAGGAATGATTACAAGAGAAAACTACTGGACAGGTAACCACACTCACCCCACAGCTTCATAGGATGAAACTAACACAATGACAGTCAAAGAGGAAAATACAGACAATCACGACTACTAACCCAAACATAAAAACAGAACAAACAACAAATCTACTCCACAGGACGTGTCCCACTATGACCACCATCCCACTACGGGCCAGGACACAAGTTCACCAAAGGAAACACACTCGAGAGTGATAAACTATGAGGAATCCCAATCAAGAGACCATTAGAGGCCAGAATCTCAGTCACGAGGGTGAGGTTTCCAAGTCTCGAACTAGAGACCAGTCTTTGTTTCTAAGGTGTTCACCAAACAATACCGTAATTCACTCCCATTTTGTTTACAAGGTTTTGTTCTTTGGTTTCTACTTGGGGTCTTTTTACCGTCAATGTTTTAGTCCGTTTATTATTAATTTTATTACCTTATATGTGTATATGTATATGTAAGTACTCGTCTCAGATTTGTCAGGTGGTTTTTATGTCATCCAACTGGTACTCTTGTTTTCTTTATTTTTTTATACAAATAGTCAATTCTTGTTTTGATTGATTTCGTGTTTGATTTTTCGTTTTGATTTCGTTTCACGGTTCACCCCTTATTTCGTTGCTTTTGTTTTGATTGTTTATACAACTCTCCTCTTCTTTCTTTCCTTTCTTTCTTCTTATCTATACGTTTCAATTTGTCTCCAACTATTTCTTCTAAGTATATGTAATTCCTAATTGACGTTCCCCTTTTCTTGTCAACCTTTTCGTTTGTTTCCTTAGTTACATCTTTTTACTATTATCCAAATTTTTTAATTTTTAATTTTTATTTTTTTTTTTTTTTTTTTTTTTTTTCCTTATAAGGTGTCTTGACGTTTCCGGGTGTTATCTCCGTCTCCAAATATTGTTGGTATTTTTGGGACGGACTCCCCCAATTTTTTTTTCGAATTTTCGAATTAATCTAAACTATCACGGTTATTTTAACTGTTATTGTTGTCTCCTACCCTCTTCCTTTTTTTTTTCTTTTTTTAGGCTTTCTTAGATGTCTTGTTCAGTTTTGTATTCTTATTATTTACAAAAGGAATTCAGTGAGGACAGTCTCAGGAAATAGAGACACCCTCAGTGTCAGATGGAGTGGAGGGATCCTACGGGAGGTTGTGACACGACTAGGGACCTGGACGACACCCCCGTCGAGTATAAGATTAGACCAGGATGAGGACACACAAGAACGGAGGTCACAGGTGTGATAGTCTTGATCACGCAAAAGAAAACACCCTCACGAGTTAATGGAAAATATATAAGACGTCTGTGTCACACGGATCAACTAGTACACCTAAATTAAACGTTGAACATGTCGACCACCCTTCCAAAACCCAGAAGAAGGAATCGGTGTGACAGGGACCCAAAGTTAACACCGAAATAAAGGTGGAGACGTAAACACAGCAGGTGACCCCAAACAAGGACTCCGACGTGACCTCCTGAACACAAACGGGGACACTCCCGGACCACACCTTCACTACGTCGACGAACGTAACGTCCCCAAGACCGTCGTGGTCCACGAGTCCTTAACCACCGATCCCGTCGTCCTTTATATCACGAGATCTTGCCGTACCGTTGGTCACAACCGGTTATACGAGGTCATAAGAAGGGACCTCTTGGGGGGTTGGGGGTGGGGGTGGACTCTCTCTTCGGACCGTCCCGTGACGGATGTCCCAGCGTTTCCCAGTCTGTGATGACTTCGTTTGGACACACGTGTCTACGTTCTAAAAACGGACACCGTCGAGACGGGGTCACTCTCAACTCATACTTCCACCATGTCGAGGAACCGAACGCCTAGGTCCACTACGGTTCACAAACCCCTGCACATGACGGGGGTGGCGTCCTCAATACTGGGATAATCTCAGGAAAATGTTCGGAGAACACCGACTTCTGGTCTTCCGGAGAAACCGGTTAGAAAGAGGGATCGAGGTGGACAAGTCCGTGAATCGCCCTAGGGAACGAACCCCAGGATGAGACATCAAGTCACGTAGTCCGTGAATCTCTCCGTAGGACCCACCCCAGGATGAGACATCAAGTCACGGAGTCCGTTAACTACCCGGTCGGAGAGATGACCGACGACTGTGACCACACACCCCTCTCTCTCCGGTACCACTGCCGAGGTGGTGGATGTGTACTGAGTCGTCATGGAGGAACGAAGGTACCGACGGACCGAAAGGAGGTGACCGTAAAGGGTGGTGTTAGAGGAGGGAGTGTGGGGGAGCTAGACAGAGAGGTGTCAGTTGTCGTCGGGAGTGGGACCCTAACGAGGTATCAGGGATTTGAGATCGAGGATCGACGACGCTGAAGGTCCCTTGGACGTAAGGACAGGTCCCATATATACCGACACCGTTCCTGACAGACAAAAGTAAGGTAAATCCGACGGTGTCTAGTCGACAAAGAGAGCCGGAACTTACAAAGAGGAGACTGAGTCTGTTAACAGGGATACACCCCTAGTATAGGGACAAAGTCAAGGGGGTGGTCGGTTCCCGTCTAGGTCAGGATGGTTGTGAGGACAAAAGGAGGTTCAAGGAAGTAGGAGGGCTCAAAGTGCACCAAGATATATAAGAAAAGACGACCAGTCCATGAGGACAGGTGAGAGTCGACCACAAGACGTACGTGAAGACACAGACTTCCACACAAAGAATACATAGGTACCTCTCTCTCCATGAGGTGCAGGTGGATGAGGAGGCACAGGTGGATGAGTGGTAGAACAAGAGATTTTGATGTTCAGAAGAATGATGTACATTTAACGAAATGGAGAAACAGTGTAGATTTTACTACTACGGATGAGATGTCTTAATATATTCCTAATTCACCCGTGATTCGCGTCCACCCCCACCGCCCGGTCACGTGATTCGCGCCGGCTCTCGATGGGGTACAGGCTTCAGTCCCCGTCACCGGGTCTCACGGTCCGACACTGCCACGTCCTTGCCGACCCTCCTCGGTGGGACTCAGACTCCAGTCCCGTCACCGGCCCTCCTTGATAGGTCACAGGCTCCGGTCACCGCCGGTCCTCCTCTGTGGGGTGCAGGCTCCAGTCCCCGCCGACCCTCTTCGGTGGAGCACGTTCCGGTCCTCACCACTGGGACTCCTCGGTAGGTCTCGGGCTCCGGTTCCCGGCGTCAACCCTCCTCGGTGGGTACGGGCTCCGGTCCCGGCCGTCGACCCTCCTCGTTGGGTTCCTCACCACCGACTCGTCCGTGTCCTCCCGGATCTCCTCGATAGGGTGTAACTTCCAGTCCTTGTCACCGCCATTCCTCTATGGGAGAAGGTTCCATTCCTCGTCGCCGACACGAAACGACCTCGTCGACACTTCTCTATGGGGTACGGGTTCCATTCTCTTTGGGTTCATTCTACCATCCACAACGTTCTCCCGTAGTCTCCCGTCTGTGTGACTTTGGTATGAGTGTCTTTTGATCAGTTAGATTAGTGTGATCCTGGTGTCGGAACAGATTGAGTTACTTTGATTCGGTACGGACACCCCGTTGAGTTCTGCCCACCCAGTGCCACCTCTCCGGACTGTCTTACACCAGGTGACCTCTTCCCTTACCGTTCGGTGAAGTCATAAGAATGGAACTCTTGGGGTACTTGTCATACTTTTCCGTTTTAATATCCTATGACTTTCTCTTTGAGGGGTCCAGTCATCCACGGGTTATATGATGATCTCTAGTCCCCTCTTTATTGAGGTCTTTCTTACTTCCCTACCTCGGTTTCGTTTTTGTTATGGGTCCACACCTACACTGACCACTATCTTCGTTCTAGGCTAGGAACTTTTTCTCGTTATAACGTATCCTTGGACCTTACAGTCCAGGTACTTAGTTCCGTTTAACCTTCACCAGTTTTTTCTCTACCGTTCCCACTTGCAACTGTAAGATCCTTAATCGTTTGATTTTACCTGACCTTACCCACTTAAAGTGAGTCTACTGGTAATATAGATGATGACGCCTGTCCTTAGGGAGTCTTCTTTACCTCATCGGTAGTATTAGTTGTTTTCTCAGGTTTTACGTCATGAACCTACGTTAGAGTTTTTACTGTCTTACTCGAGACAAGTAGAGGTTCCGTTTGGTAAGTTATAGTGTCAATAGGTTCAGATACGGTGTTGGTCGTTGCGACTTCTTTGACTTCAACTTGCCAAAATACTTCTGGATGTTCTGGAAAATCTTGATTGTGGGGGTTTTCTACAGGAAAAGAAATATCCCCTGACCTTACGTTTTCATCCTTCAGTTCTTTGTGGACCTCATTGTCCGTTTAAACCGGAACCTTACGGCTTACTTCGTCCCGTTTCTGATTATCTCAAAACGGTTCTTTTACGTGACCAGTATCGTTTGTGGTAGAAGGTTGTTGTGTTCTCTTCTGAGATGTGTACCTGTAGTGCTCTACCAGTTGTGGCTTTAGTCTGACTAATATAAGATACGTCGGTCTCTACCTCTTCGAGATATGTCAGTTGTTTTTGTTCTGGTCCTCGACTGACACCGAGTCTAGTACTTGAGGAATAATAGTTTAAGTCTGAGTTTAACTTCTTTCATCCCTTATGGCGATCTGGTAAGTCCATACTGGATTTAGTTTAGGGAATACTGATATGTCACCTTCACTCTTTATCAAAATTCCCGGATCTAGACTATCTATCTCACGGACTACTGGATAGTTTACTCCAAGCACTGTAACATGTCCTCTGTCCCTAGTTCTGGTAGGGGTACCTTCTCTTTACTTTTTTTCGTTTTACCGACAGACCCCTTCGGAATGTTTTTCGACACTTTTCCTCTCTCCGTTTTTCGTTTCCTCTTTTCCTTTCTATATTCGTAGACTTACGTTTCAAGGTTTCTTCTCGTTCTTCTCTATTCTTTCGGAAGAAGTCACTAGTTACGTTTCTTTATCTCCTTTTGTCGTCTTACCCTTTCTGATCTCTAGAGAAGTTCTTTTAATCTCTATAGTTCCCTTGTAAAGTACGTTTCTACCCGAGCTATTTCCTGTCTTTACCAGACCTGGATTGTCTTCGTCTTCTATGATTCTTCTCCACCGTTCTTATGTGCCTTCTTGACATGTTTTTTCTAGAAATACTGGGTCTATTAGTACTACTACACTAGTGGTTAGATCTCGGTCTGTAGAACATTACACTTCAGTTCACCCGGAATCTTTCGCAGAGATGCTTGTTTCGATCACCTCCACTACGTTAAGGTCACCTCGAGAAAGTTTAGGACTTTCTACTACGACACTTTCACGACGTGAGTTATACGGTCGTGTAAACCTTTTGAGTCGTCACCGGTGTCCTGACCTTTTCCAGTCAAAAGTAAGGTTAGGGTTTCTTTCCGTTACGGTTTCTTACGAGTTTGATGGTGTGTTAACGTGAGTAGAGTGTACGATCATTTCATTACGAGTTTTAAGAGGTTCGGTCCGAAGTCGTCATGCACTTGGCACTTGAGGGACTACAAGTTCGACCAAAATCTTTTCCGTCTCCTTGGTCTCTAGTTTAACGGTTGTAGGCGACCCAGTAGTTTTTTCGTTCTCTCAAGGTCTTTTTGTAGATAAAGACGAAATAACTGATACAGTTTCGGAAACTGACACACCTAGTGTTATTTGACACCTTTTAAGACTTTCTCAACCCTTATGGTCTGGTGGATTGGACGGAGAACTCTTTAGACATACGTCCAGTCCTTCGTTGTCAATCTTGACCTGTATCTTCTTGTCTGACCAAGGTTTATCCTTTTCCTCATGCAGTTCCGACATATAACAGTGGGACGACTAAATTGAAGATACGTCTCATGTAGTACTCTTTGCGACCTGACCTTCTTTGTGTTCGACCTTAGTTCTACGACCCTCTTTATAGTTATTGAAGTATATACGTCTACTGTGGTGTGAATACCGTCTTTCACTTCACCCCGATTTTTCGGAGAACTACTTTCACTTTCTCCTCTCACTTTTTCAACCGAATTTCGAATTATAAGTCTTTTACTTCTAGTACCGTAGACCAGGGTAGTGAAGTGCCCTTTGTCTACCCCTTTGTCACCTTGGTCACAGTCTGAAATCAAAAACCCCGAGGTTTTAGTGACGTCTACCACTGACGTCGGTACTTTAATTTTCTCCGAATGAGGAACCTTCTTTTCAATACTGGTTAGATCTATCGTATAAGTTTTCGTCTCTGTAATGAAACGACTGATTCAAGACAGATCAGTTCGGATACCAAAAAGGACACCAGTACATACCTACACTCTCAACCTGACGCTTCTTCCGACTCGCGGCTTCTTAACTACGAAAACTTGACACCACAACCTCTTCTGAGAACTCTCAGGGAACCTGACGTTCCTCTAGATTGGTCAGGTAAGACTTCCTCTAATCGGGACCCTAAAGAAACCTTCCTTACTACGATTTCGACTTTGAGGTCATGAAGCCGGTGGAGTACGCTTCTCAACTGAGTAACCTTTTCTGAGACTACGACCCTCCCTAACCCCCGTCCTCCTCTTCCCCTGCTGGCTCCTACTCTAACGGACTACCGTAGTGCCTGAGCTCCCTGCACTCAGACTCACTTAAGGCCCTCAACCACTACCTGTCCTCCGGACCGCACGACACTAAGTACCCCAACGTCTCAGCCTGTACTGACTCGCTGACTTGACTTGACTTGACACCTTCTAAGTCTAACAGTTTTTACCCTGTCTGTGACTAGTAAGTCCCTATTCATATAGAAAGACTGACGGGTCTCCAGAGTCCGTTAAAGTAGAACACACACACACACACACACACACACACACACACACACGTACACATACGTTCTGAAGAGGTCCGGGGTCTCATACTGGAGTCGAGGCTTTCTTTCCTTTCTTTCCCTTCAGTGAGTCAACACAGGCTGAGAAAGGCTAGGGTACCTGACATCGGGTGGTCCGAGGACACAGGCACCCTAAAAGGTCCGCTCTAATGACCTCACCCAACGGTAAAGGAAGAGGTCCCTTAGAAGGGGTGGGTTCTTACTTTGGGCCCAGAGGACGTAACATCCGTCTACGAAATGTCAGACTCGGTGGTCCTTTCAGGTTGAGACTTCCCCATCGGTTACGTAGTATGGTCGCGAATCCTCCTTCGAGTATGGAGTTCCATTTAGAGTGACAATAAGTGGAGTACCTTCAGCATAATCATCCTTACTGTCAATTAAGTGTTACGGTTACCACCTCTTAGGGTGAAATGGCTGTTACCATAACAGAGGACATCTAATCTTCAGTTAAATGTTACACTTTTAATGAAGAACCCATGTCTCACACTTAGTCTACGAATTAATACAGTCAGATTCTATCTATTTACGAATTGAGATGGAGTCCCTATATAGTCGGCAGTTCTAACTCACAGGTCTCGGGAACCAGAGTAAATCTGGATCTAGAAGTAAATAGCTACAGGGTCTATCTGGTTAGGAGAAAAATACTAGTGTAAGAAAAGAAAAAAACTTTCTTTTTTATAAATAAGAAGTAAGATTTTATTGAGATCCATGTATGATTACCTTACTTACACGAGTGACCTCATAACGTATGAAAAAGTTTGGAGTATAAGTCTAACGACAGGATGTAAATAAAAGTTCTTACTTAACAAAAAAAATGGTTTCGTTGACGGTTTCTTAGTTGAAACGTTTCTCCATATTGTAGTGACTTTTCTTACATCGTGCGAAATTACAACTTTCACATTAAGTGTGACCTATATCGTCAAGTATAACAAAAAGTGTCTTGAACGATCAAGGAACGAGATGAGATAGTCAGACTGTGACATTGTCCGTGTCTTTTTCATCCGTCTCAGGATTTATATTCGTGAGTGACGACTCAAGAACGACCCTCACCCTAGCCCGTCCCCATAATACCACTTAAGTTGAGTCAACTACTTCCCGATGCTATCCGTCGGGAAAGTGTCCAAACAATCCTCTGTTCCCCTTTGACACTGAAAATAAACGAGTAAACAAGTGGACAATGGCAGTTATTTCTGATTCTTGAGTAGTATATCTTTACGAAGAGAAACGTAATTAAAGGAGAGATAACCTAGTAGGAGTGACCACACGTTTGCATGATGTTTTAAAGAGTCGGATTTTGATTTGAGGGGTGGGGTCCTTAAATTTTTTTTTTTGTTTTTTGATAAAAGAGAGAACTAAGATGAAATAATTGAAAAGGGAAACCAATAACAAGACGAATTGAAAAATAAGAGTTTGAAGAGTTTTTACAGAAGTGAGTCACAGAAGTAGAAAGGGACTTACTAGTGTCATAACGATTAGGTCCCACTTTACTAGAAAAAAATTAGAGAGTCGTCGTAAACCAGTTGACTAGTGGAGAGGTACTTGACGAAAGAATCGAATCTAGGATCCAATACTATTAGAAAACCAGGTCAAAGGTGGTGTGGTTGGAGAGCAGGACCTAGATCTGAGTAAGTCGGAGAAGGGTACCACGAGTGACCCGTACTGACCCGGTTATGTTTGAGACTTCCGAGATATTTTCAATTTTTTCTTTTAAATTTCTTGGTCTAAAGAACACATAAAACAAACGAGTTAAGAGGTTTAATTTATATTAAAAATCCCTCCTTCTTTACATAATAAACAAGAGGAGACGTGGGATCAGGAATCGTGACACGAATCGTTAGATATCCATGAACTCTTAGTAATAACTCATTTACTTACAACGTCTGGAGAATTCATTTAAATAAGACAGGAACTAAGTTTTCTATACTTCTCAAAACAAAAAAAAAAAAAGTGGTTTCAAGAGAACTTGAGAAAATGGTAAGACGTAAACGGATCAAATAAGAAAACGACTAGACCTGTACCGTTAGAATTAGAGAAAACGTAAAAGTAACTAACGATAACCTAATGTTGAATTTTAAACTCCGGTCTACAAGTAAAATGCGGTGGGGGCACTGTGTATAAACTACAATCTAATTGTAATACTGAACACCAGTATCACCGTCTTCGAAGAGATGACGTCGAATGGAAGACTTATACTTATTCTACAGACGTGAAAATAATTGAATATTGTCCCAATACAAATTGGTACTCTCCTTCTTTTGTGTGGTTAATAAGAGAACACGTTAAAATTCGTTCATACTTATTTTTTCTCAAAACACCGTACTCACTGAACTTAGTGACTTAACCAGAGACGTGTGTAGATTTCCTTTCAGTATTGATACATAAGTAATCTCCCTGATAGTTTACCGTCCCACAATTTAAACGTTGGGTACCCGAAACAATATTCACCACGTCTCACATAACAGACGATTAAGTATCCGGTAGAATCATTAAACCTTCAAAAAACGTCTTTTTCATTACCCAAGTTAAAGATTTTACGCGTCAATACCTAAGACAGTTACGAAAATCGGTAAGTCTATAAATAAATATACACAGTGAGTTATCCCGTCAAACGTTAAGATCTAATCTGACATGTCGAATTTCAAAAGAGAGATGTACGGTTATAAAAAGATGGGGAGTTTTACCTTACCAGTGTCCAAATAGATAAACAAAACAAAATTTACTTAGGGACTACCCCTCTTCACAAGAAAAAAATCATTCTGTCTGTGTTAATTGTTATCAAAATACTTCGAGATAACCTAACTTTATTGGACCTTAACTCAAAACCCCATATTCCCTCCTTTATCTATTCTATTAGGGACGGTAGTCATCCATACTTCACCGAAGTCACTGGGTCTGTCGTCCAAGGAGCTTCTCAGAACCCTTACCGTAAGTCCTCCCCCGTAAACACTCAACTACCGTGACAGACCCTCACTAAACCGTAGGAGGTGGAAGTGTGGTAACAGAGACCCAGACTAAAATATATTCAACCAGAGTCTCAGGACCACGGGAGGTTCTGTTAGGTTCGTGTCCCTCAGACAGAAGTTTGGAAAGACAAGACGATGGTCGAAAACAGGATAACATCTGGAAATTTCTTTTTTTTGACGACAACTACTGGATACAAATCCAAGAGTTAAAGAAATTATCTTATGAAATTTAACTTTTCGGTGTCCGTCTTAGAGTGTAACGTGTGAAAACAAGTCGAAATAAAAAGGAAAATAAAAGGGGGGTTTCTTTCTCTTATGACTATAAATGAATTTTCGTTTCTAAACTAGGACCCGTAACACCAACGTCTTATAACAGAGATGGTTTATCGAGGAACTATAACGGGAGGATGAAAATCTAAGTAGATTTTACTACCTGAAGAGTTTAATAAACTTTTATCTGTGTCCAAAAAAAAAATGTCTGTGAACAACCGTTAACACAGGAAGGATACATTTCCTTTATAGTTCTTTACTTGAGACTAAAAAGAAAAAAAGAAAAAAAAAAAAATGAAATTCCATTTACTGAGTTAAACTTTAATGTTACCACGTTTATATCATATCAGTTCAGTACCCAGAATGAGATTGGTCCAAATACACCTGTTCTTCAATATGAGAAGTTCCGTATTAATGATAAACTTTCTACATCCGTCATCGTATCTTCCGACGAAAAATATTACTTTCATTAGAACCAAACCTTGAAACTTGCTCATTGAATGAGAAAAACTCGAAGGCATAGGTCACATGTTCTTACGGCACTTTAATTTCAATTTTTCATGTATTTTAGGAAACACCTGATCATTCAAGACACAGTCATGTCTTAATGTGATAGAATTGACTGAATTTATATAGAGAAGTTAAATAGAAATTAAATTTATATAGAAATTAAATACTGGAGTCTGTTTACCCTAACTGAGGTATACTAAAAAATCTATATATAAAAATACCTCAATACATCATTTTGTATGTATAAGTTTCGTATGTTAAACTGTATATATAGGTCGGTTATTTGTTGGTGATGTATAAATGATGAAGTCCTTCACAGGAAACGGGGAAACATCGGAGAGAAAGGACAAGAATTGAAATTTTCTTCAATATATAAGAGACAATCAGTTCAGAACTAAAAGACTTCATACAATGAAAATAGTACTAAAAATTAAACGATGTTTGGTTTATTACTGTGAGAAGTAGAGACGAAGTCTTTAAAGACTTTTACTCAAAGTAGGGAGAAAATGGATCACCATTAATACACCCACTGAAGAGAGTTTCCTGTAAATCACCATAGAAAAATATACAGACAACCGGTAGATGTACAGAAGAAACCTTTTTAAGTATAAGTCCAGAAGACGGGTAAAAATTTAGTTCACAGAAAAAAAAAATATAACTCAACATCAAGAAAACATAAAATCTATCATTGTGGAATAGTTTGTATGATAAACGTTTATTCAAAAAGGTAGGTCATCCGACAGTAAAAGAACTACCAAAGAAAGTGACTCACTCTCCTAAAATTCAAATCCAAGTCAAACAAATGAAGATAAAATAAAGGATACAACTCCTCTGTCTAAGTTTTTTATAACGATTCTGTACAGTTTATCCCATGAAGGACAAAAGAAGATCCTCAAAATACCAGCTAACAGAATAGAAACCCAGTTAGATAAAGCTCAAATAAAAACATTCACCGTACTCTTTTACAAAATTAAAGTAAGAGAATGAACATCGAGAGGTCAAGAGAGTTGTGGTGTATAATTTCTACGACAGAAAGGGGGTAACCTATAAAAAAGGAGAAACAGTAACTAATTAACCAGTGTACACATACTTAAATAAACCCCCGAAAAAAGACAAGGCGACGAGATACACATATGAAAACACGGTCGTGGTAAGACGAACTAACGACATCGACACATCATATCAGACTTCAGTCTCATATTGTGGAAATCGGAAAAAGAAAAAGAGTTCTGACGAAGTGATAGAAAAGCTCAAAGTATCTATAAAGTTTTAATAAAAAGGGTCTAGACACTTTTTACAGTACCATAAAATTATTACTAACGTAATTTAACTATATAACGAAACTCGACATACCTGTAAAGTTGTTATAATTAAGAAGGTTAAGTGTTTGTACTATAGAAACGTAAATAAAGAAAGTAAAAGTTAAAGGAAGTGGTTACGAAATATCAAAATTCTGATGTTCAGAAAGTGGAGAAACCAATTCAAATAAGGGTTCATAAAATAAGAAAAACTACGTTAGCATTTACTGTAACGAAAGAACGAAAGAGAAAGACTACCGAACAATAATCACATCCCTTTTGTTGTCTCAAGACATATAGTTGAAACATGGGACCTTAAAATGACTTAAACAAATAATCAACATTTTCAATAAAACAACTTCTGAGGTCCCAAAAGAAATAGTATGGTAGACGTTTATCACTGTCGAAATGAAGAAGGAAAGGATAGACCCACGGAGAGTAAAGAAAAGGAACGCACAGACGGTACTGATCTCAAAGGTTATGATTAATTTATCTTTTACCGTTCTCATCCGGAGTAGGTGAAAAGGGTGAAAGTCCAAAAGTGGTGACTCATGCCATAATAGACAGTCAAGTCAAGTCAAATCAGAGAGTCAGCACAAGTTGAGAAACGCTGGGGTACTTAGCGTCATGTGGTCCGGAGGGACAGGTAGTGGTTGAGGGCCTCAAGTGAGTCTGAGTACAGGTAGCTCAGGCACTACGGTAGGTCGGTAGAGTAGGAGACAGCAGGGGAAGAAGAGGACGGGGGTTAAGGAGGGTCGTAGTCTCAGAAAAGGTTACTCAGTTGAGAAGCGTACTCCACCGGTTTCATGACCTTTCGAAATCGTAGTAAGGAAGGTTTCTTTAGGGTCCCAACTAGAGAAAGTCTTACCTGACCAACCTAGAGGAACGTCAGGTTCCCTGAGAGTTCTCAGAAGAGGTTGTGGTGTCAAGTTTTCGTAGTTAAGAAGCCACGAGTCGGAAGAAGAGTCAGGTTGAGAGTGTAGGTATGTACTGATGACCTTTTTGGTATCGGAACGGATCTGTCTGGAATCAGCCGTTTCATTACAGAGACGAAAACTTACATGATAGATCCAACCAGTATTGAAAGGAAGGTTCCTCATTCGCAGAAAATTAAAGTACCGACGTCAGTGGTAGACGTCACTAAAACCTCGGGCATCCAAACCATATTTACTGGAAATAATACAACTCTAACGATAACGACGACGATTCAACGAAATCAGCACAGACTGAGACACGTTGGGGTATCTACCGTCGGGTGGTCCGAGGGGGTAGGGACCCTAAGAGATCCGTTCTTACGACCTCATAAAGGAAGAGGTTACGTACTTTCACTTTTCAGTTTCACTTCAGTGAGTCAGCACAGGTTGAGAATCGCTGGGGTACCTGACGTCGGATGGTTCCGAGGAGACAGGTACTCTAAAAGGTCCGTTCTTATGACCTCACCCCACGGTAACAGAAGAGGCTACAACTCTAATCAAGAGAGATTTTTACAATTTCTCAAAAATAGTACTTACCTACAACCTAAAAAAATAGTTTACTAAAAGGACGGAGATAACTCTAATAGAACACTAAAAATATGAAGTGAAACAATTACACCATATTGTGTAACTAACTGTACGTCTTAACTTTGTAAGAACGTAGGGAACCTATTTAGAGGAAACCAATATTTCACAGTAGGAAACATATGTTTATATATTTAACAACTTAAGTGATACGACTATAACTATAGAACGATACGTGAAAACGTAGATATAAGTAGTTTCTATATTAAAGAAATAAAAAACATCACAGAAAGTCAATTTAATCTCATTGTTACCGAAACCTCTTACTTGAAATTACACGAGGGAAGTGAAGTTACAAAACCTTATTAAACTTTTCCTATTCGTAATACAAAAGAAATATATAAATCATCTTCAAGGGACACTTCTATAAGTCAGGACTTGTAAACAAACAACTCTCGAAATTAAAGTCATCATCAACCAGACAAGTTTGATTAACAAAGAAGGACTAAGTCAGAACCTTACGACATACAAAGATCTTGATAAAAGTAAAGAAGATCCAATAGGTTTAAAAAACCGTATATTGACGTTGTAAGGGAATACTAATAAATATAAAGACACTATATCTGACGTTAAAGAGAAGAAATTAAAGAATAAAACAAATACATCCAGGATAGAGAAAAGAGATATTCCTCGGACTGATTTCCGAATTGTTAAAATAGAAATTTTTTAACGAACCGAAAAACTAGAAAAGTTATAAAAACCAGATACTTAGTCACATTATTATACCTGACCTTACCTATTTAAATGGAGTCTATTGGTAATATAGTTGATGACACCCATTCTTAAGGACCCTTCTTTACCTCATCGGTAGTATCACTTGACTTCTCAGACTTTACGTCGTGAACCTACATTAGAGTTTTTACTGTCTTACTAGAGACAAGTAAAGGTTCCGTTTGTTAAGTTATAGTGTCATTAGGTTCAGATACGGGGTTTGTCATTACGACTTCTTCGACTTCAACTTACCAAGATACTTTTGGATGTTCTGAAAGATCTTGATTGTAGGTTTTTACTACAGGAAAAGTAATATCCCCTGACCTTACGTTTTCATACATCAGTTCTCTATGGACCTCTTTGTCCGTTTGAACCAGAACCTTATTTCTTACTTCCTCCCGTTTCCGATTATCTCAAAACGTTTCTCTTGTGTGAACAGTATCGTTTGTGGGAGAAGATTGTTGTGTTCTCTTCTGAGATGTGTACCTGTAGTGGTCTACCAGTTATGGTTTTAGTCTAAGTATATAAGAAACGTCGGTTTTACCTTTTCGAGATATGTCAGTCGTTTTTGTTATGGCCCTCGTCTGACACCGAGTCTAGTACTCGAGGAATAACGGTTTAAGTCCGAATTTAACTTCTTCACCCCTTTTGGTGATCTGGTAAGTCCATACTGGATTTAACTTAGAGAACTCTAATAAGTCTTCTTCACTGCTTAGATAAGTTCCCTAATCTTGACTGTCTCACGGACTTCTTGACACCTGTCACCAAGTATTGTAACATATCCGTCGTCACTAGTTCTGGTAAGACTTCTTTTTCTTTACGTTTTCCGTTTTACCAACAGACTCCTCCGGAAATGTTTATCGATTCTCTTCTCCTCTTCACTTTCCGTTTTCTCTTTTCCTTTCCATATGCGTAAACTTCCGTCTCAAGGTTTCTTATCGTTCCTCTCTATTCTTTCGGAACGAGTCACTAGTTATGTTTCTTTATTTCCTTTATTTCTTACTCTTTCTACTACAAAGAAGAGTTCTTTTAATCTCTATGGTTCCCTTATAAAGTACGTTTCTACCCGAGTTATTTACTGTCTTTACCATACCTGGATTAGTTTCGTCTTCTATAATCCTTATCCACCGTTGTTATGTGTCTTCTTGATATGTTTTTTATAGGAGTACTGGGTCTATTGGTGTCACCACACTAATAAGTGGATCTCGGTCTATAGGACCTTACGTTTCAGTTCACCCGGAATCCTTCGTAGTGCTATTTGTTTCGATTACCTCTACTACCTTAAGGTCGATTCGATGAAGTTTAGGATTTTCTACTACAACACTTTCACGACGTGAGTTAACGGTCGTTTAAACCTTTTGAGTCGTCACCGGTGTCCTGACCTTTTCCAGTCAAAAGTAAGGTTAGGATTCCTTTCCTTTAAGGTTTATTACAAGTTTGATAAAGTGTTAACGTGAGTAGATTGTCCGATCGTTTCATTACGAGTTTTAAAAGGTTCGGTCCGAAGTTATCATGCCCTTGACACTTGAAGGTCTAAAGTTAGACCAAAATCTTTTCCGTCTCCTTGGTCCCCAGTTTAACGGTTGTAGGAAACTTAGTGGGTTTTTTGTTCTCGCAAGGTCTTTTTGTAGATGAAGACGAAATAACTGATACGGTTTCGGAAACTGACACACCTAGTGTGTTTGACACCTTTTAAGAATTTCTCTACCCTTATGGTCTGGTAAAGTGGACGGAGGAGACTTTAGACACACGGCTAGTTCTTCGTTGTCAATCTTGACCTGTACCTTGTTGTCTGACCAAGGTTTAGTGCTTTCCTCATGTAGTTCCGACATATGACAGTGGGACGAATAAATTGAAGAAACGTCTCATGTAGTAGACTTTAGGGCCCGACCTACTTCGGTATTCGACCTTAGTTCGAACGACCCTCTTTATCGTTATCGGAGTCTATACGTCTACTGTGGTGGGAATACGTCTTTCGTTTCTTGATTTCTCTGGGAACTTCTTTCACTTTCTCCTTTCACTTTTACAACTGAATTTTGAGTTGTAAGTCTTTTGATTCTAGTACCGTAGACCAGGGTAGTGAAGTTCCGTTTATCTAGTTCTTTGTCACCTTTGTCACCGACTGATAAAAAAACCCCTCACGCAAGGTTTTAGTGACGTCTACCACTGACGTCGGGACCTTAATTTTCTGTGAACGAGGAACCTTTTTTTCAATACTGGTTGGAACTGTCGTATAATTTTTCGTCTGTGTAATGAAACGGTTGTTTACAGGTAGATCAGTTTCGAAACCAAAAAGGTTATCAGTATATACCTAACTCTCAACCCGATATTTCTTTCGACTCGTGACTTCTTAACTACGAAAACTTAACACCACAACCTCTTCTGAGAACTCTCAGGGAACCTGACGTTCCTCTAGGTTGGTCAGGTAGGATTTCTTAGTCTGGACTTATAAGTAACCTTCCTGATTACGATTTAGACTTTGAGGTTATGAAACCGGTAGACTACGTTTCTTGACTGAGTAAACTAGTCTGGGACTACGACCCTTTCTAACAGCCACTCTCCTCTTTCCCTGTTGTCTCCTATTCTACCAACCTACCGTAATGGTTGAACTACCCGTACTCAAACTTAGTCGAGACCCTCAACCACTACCTGACGTTTTGGACCTCACGACGGTAGGTACCCCAACCTTTCTCAACCTGTACTGACTCGTTGACTTGACTTGACAACATAAAGGAGAGACTGGTAATAATAAAGGAAAGAGACTGAAACCCGAAAAGAAATAGAAGAAAAAGATTGAGGAAATATTAAAGGGATTGGATAATTAAACTCTAAAAAGGATAAGAACTCCATCCGAAACAGCAAAAACAAGTCAGCGATTCACCATAGACTGAGAAAAACTGGGGTACATCGAGTCGTTCGGTCCAAAGGGACAGGGAGTGCTAGAGGACCTCAAACGGGTTAAGTACGGGAAACTTAGTAACTTAGTCACTATGGTAAGTTTGTAGAGTAGGAGACAATGGGAGAAGAGGAAGACGGAAGTTAAAAGGGGTCGTAGTCCCAGAAAAGGTTACTCACCCGATAAGTGTACTCCACCGGTTTCATAACCTCGAAGTCGAAGTCGTAGTTAGCAAAGTTACTCATAAGTCCCAACTAAAGGAAATTGTAACCCCATCCAGATATAGAGATGCTTAAAGCAATGTCCTGACGAAAACGATACAGGATTTCTAAAACTTTTGACACAAAAATAAAAGTAACCAGTGTTTCATACAGGACTAAAGGAGAAACTAAAGAAGTAATTGGGTAACCAAAAAAATCATCGTACAACAAACCAGAGGTTCATAAACAAAAGGAGTAAAAAGAAGAATATAAATAAAGATCAAAATATAGTGACACTAACCTTTTTTTCGAGTTATATGAGAGATAGTAGAAGTTAATCAACTCTGAATAAAACACGGAATCGTACATAAGATAAAACCTTTTATAAGGGACACGTGAACTTTTCTTACACATAAAAAGACAAACCCCTATCTTATAAAACATCTATAGATAAATCAGGTCACCAGATTACACTGTAAATTCGGGTGACAATGGAATAAAAGACAGACCTATTAGACAAGTGACTATATTCACGAAACAATTATAAGGGATGTATTAGTATATGAACAGTTAAAAGGTAAATGAATGTAATTACCAAATATATAAATCCACGATGAAATAACCTACATATACACAAATGTTTCCAATATAAGAGAAGAACATAACTATAAAAATAGTAATTAGTTACGGAGAAAAATAAGTTGGTATTTCTTCCGACTCACGGTTTCTTAATTAAGAAAACTTGACACCACAACCTCTTCTGAGAACTCTCAAGGAACCCTACGTTCTTCTGGTTTGGTCAGTTAGGATTTCCTTTAATTCGGACTTATAAGGAATCTTCCTCACACCGACTTCGACTCCGAAGTTATGAAACTGGTAAACTACACTTCTCGACTGAGTAATCTTTTATGTGACTACGACCCTTTCTGACTTCCGTCCTCTTCCCCGTTGTCTCCTGTTCTAACAACTTACCGTAATGATTGAGGTACCTTATTCAAACTCGTTCGAGGTCCTCTACTACTTCCTGTCCCTTCGGACCACATAACGTCAGGTACCCCAACGTATCTCAGTCTGTGTTGACTCACTGACTTGTTGTTGTTGTTTACAGAGACAAATAGAAAACAATGTCTCAAACAAAATTTTAGATGAAACAAATTGAACTGATAATAATGGGATCGAAAGAAGAGTAAAGATAAACGGTACCTTAGAAAAGTGAAAATCAGATACACACAGAAATTGAGACTTCACTTAGAGTATGTCCGTGGTATATGTACTCAGAACACAAAAAACGTCAGTCGATAGAATACAGAAAACTGACCTCGGAAATTCAGGTAACTGTAAATTTCATTAAATAACTACCCATACGTGAACAATAGTAAAACAATAGACAAACAAAAACATCAAGAAGAGACAAGAAAAGAAGAGAGAGGAAGACCGAATTACTAAAAGAAATCACCATACGAACACAAGGAAAGAGTAACTAAAACATATGATTAACATCCAAAAACTAAACACCAATAACACTTAAGTATATATAACTAAAATGTCAAAAATACAAAACTGAAAATATGATCGAATAAATTCAACTCGGTGTCGGAAATGGTCACCCTAAAGGGGGAAACACATTAAAGAATAAAGAACAACGTAAAAGAAAGAGTGAAAAACCTTCTGGTCGAAGTCAAGTCAAGTCAAGTCAGTGAGTCAGTACAGGCTGAGAAACACCGGGGTACTTAACGTCGTACGGTCCGGAGGGACAGGTAGTGGTTGAGAGCCTCAAGTGGGTTTGAGAATAGGTATCTCAGTCACTACGGTAGGTCGGTAGAGTAGGAGACAACAGGGGAAGAGGAGGACGGGGGTTGGGGAGGGTCGTAGTCTTAGAAAAGGTTACCAACCTAGAGGAACGTCAAGTTCCTGAAATCACCACTACTTCTGAAAATCAAGGACGAATAGATCCTTCAGGAAATAGAAAGGAAGTCAAGACTTATTGTAACGACCCATCTCATAGGACCCAACATCTAAAAAAGGAAAACCATGAAATTTATATAGTACGGTAAGGGAAGACTGTCTTTTTGTAGACGTTTTTTAGTCGACTATCAGAATACCCCTAAAAAAAAAAAAAAACTTACACTCAGAAACAAAAGAGAACGACGGAAATCCTAGAGAAATTGTAAACTGTAAAATTAATACTACATAGAACCATATCCAAAAAACTCAAGTAGAATACCCTTGAGAGAAACTAAGGACTTCGACTAATAGATAATGTAAGAAAACCAAGTTTTTCAAAAGTTGGTATTAAATGACTGACGTAAAAATGGGAAAGAGAGAAGAAGAGGCTGACGGATATTACACTTATAATCATACGAACTACAACAACTCTCCAGGGAATAGAAATAAAATTTTTTTTATGAAAAAAAGAAACGACAAAAATAACCCACTAAAAGTAATAAGTAAAAATGTCTAATGAATCCGTAAGAAGACATTACGAACTAGAAGACAATTAAGGGAGATCACGTACAAAGTAAAGTCAATAATGTAAGAAATTAAGACTGATCAAACAAAAGTATAAAAAATCAATAAAATATGTTAAGAATGACATTAGAGGGTTAAAGTCAATCGTCATAATAACGACAACGTAACCTAAGAAGTTACCCAATAAATAAAAAGACAAAGTAATTTCAAAATAGTTTCAAAAAAGAAACAGAAAGTAAACTTTGTATAACGAGACAGTGGAGTAAAACGAATTGAAAGAGACAGAGATACTTTAACCACTTTTTCAGTGGATAGGGTCAGAATTTGTACAGAACACAGACTCACAAGGACACGTCAGACACACACGGGTCACCGAAACCACCTTTTCGACCTAGACTTCACCCGTACCCGGTACAGAAAGACGTCCCACTCGACCATCGGTACCGGAACGACCCCCAATCTGATCTCAACCTCCCAGGTCTCGGTCTGCATCATTGTTCAATCCCGAAGAGGAAACACGTTACCGATATGGTGAGGTAGTCCTAACCCTGACCTCGGACTCCCCGATCTCTTCCTAAGGGACCCCCTGAACCTAAAGAGAACTAACGCGACCGTCAGAGGAGGAACCAAACCTTACATGGCCCAGGACTCTCGAACCCCGACGTTAAGACACGACCGAAGTGAAAAGGGATGACGAACGGCGAGCCAATGTCCGACGTAGTCCTGACCTCCCCAACTACAATGTGGTGACTCGACCTCAGTGGATGAGGGTTCACATGTATCCTGAACATGAGGTTGTTACCATCAGAGTCGGGACCTCTATCGGAGTGAGGAGAGGTTCTCACGTGTCCCTACCCTCGAGACCGGCATCAATAGAGTAGGACCCCTATCAAAACGAGGGAGGACTCACTCACGTGGTTTCGTACGTGACCGTTACCAGCTGGGATGAGACTAGTCTCTACACCAACACAGACTCGGTCGAAGAATGGGGGGGTTCATACATGTAAGGAGTACGGTCTCGTTCTCTCCGACTTCGTTCTTAGACCGCACCCATACCTCCTTGTTCCCACGAGAACCTTCCGGTAGGTCTCCGGGACCGTGAAAAATTATACGACGGAGACTAGACACTGTCCATCATTATTGACCGTGAAAAATTAGACGACAGAGACGAGACACTGTCCATCATTATTTCTGACACACTCGAGGAGTTCTCGTCACGGAGTCTAAGAATGTCGAAAGGACATTCAGGACAACCAAAAGTCTGGTTTCCCCAAGTAAGAACGTCACAACCAGTGATCCCGACCTACAGACAATACATCGAACTGGAAGGATAAGGTTCCCTCCTAGGGACTCGAACACTATCGGAAGAAGAAGACACAGGGGACGATTACTCCGACCAGGATTGGTGGTCTAACGAAAGAGAGGGAAGGATAGTCTGAGGTACACCTAGAAATGTCGGAACTAACATCTTCTAGACAGAACGATGAAAGGTCCAGTTAAAGTCGCTCTTAGTAAGATGTACATCAACATCAAAACTATACAAAAACTTTACTCCCCTCAGGTCGTAAGAGATGACATGACAGAACTAGTAAGGTAGGTGGGACGACTAAAATTTCCCCCTACTATTGATAGCTAGATTTTTCGGAATAGAAAAAAAATTGTGGTTAAATTGACAATCACCTTTTTTTAAGTCGTTATTTTAGTGAAAAATAATTTATGGATTAATGTAAAAATGCCATCAAGGTATTACGTATCCGATGAATTTCATCGATCTTTACACTCGAAACCTCAATGTCTCTAGACTCAAAAGTTACTCATTGGGACCCGTTCAGTGAATTGAAACAATCGGAGTTAGATGAGTAGACATTCTACACATATGACTATCGTGGATAAAGTTCCTTAACACTTTTAAGTCAACCTATACGGAAATGTTTGAATCGTACCGTGTGTATCATCAGTAAAGTATGTGTAATAAAATTACTACGTCTACTAATGACATTTTTGGTAGTATTTGGAACATTCTAAGATCGGTTTTCTCGAAATTAATCAAGTAGTTTGTAAATAACCACGGAGAATACAGAATCTAGGGAAAGATCAGTACCCGACTAATCTCCTATTCATGAGTCTACGAACATAAGGACACAAGATGAGTTTATGGTGTTTTCGGAGTCGGAAACAAGAAAAAAGGGTATTGCAGTGTTCATAAGAGGTACCCCTTTGAAATCCCGTCACCTGGTTACCGGGGAGTTGTGACCCTCGAATGTTCGAAGTCAGATACAAATAAAAGAGATCGTAAGACAAGTAAAACCCTGGTTGTACTATAAATAAACTTTACCCTTAAAATAGTCATGATTGTAATAAAACCTACGTTATCGACTCAGTCAGATATACTTTCTTACTTACCTATACTACTTTTTAGGTTTCGGTTTTGAGTGTATTTCATCAACAACTTGCTCAGATTCAGAACACTGACAGAGTTCGACGACAAAGACTTACCAAACCTCCTAGACCTCGCTCTCTTTGTTCACTCGTAAGTTAAATTGATCTCGTCTCTTGTTACTGACGAATACCGATTTTCTCTACTTTATCGACATTTTTCCTTAGGGTTCCCGTTTCAGATGTGTGACCAGGCAAAGTCGGAGTAAGACGTCGAGGTTCCAGTCCGACGGGGTCCTTGGGCCGTCAGTCTCCCGTGTACACATAAAGTACGTAAGCCTCGGGGTTTGTCAATCCGTCATTTCCGGAGTGCCGAAGGAGTTGTTCCGCGTAAAATCGACATTCCACCGTCGAGAACTCGGACCGACGATGTCTGAGGTCTCTCCTTGTCTTAAACTCAGATCCGGGACAAAAGCAGAGTCGGAGATCGCAACTTTCTACAGAAGGGAAGCGTACGGGGTGAGTGACGACTCGTCTCCGAAAGTCTCCCCAAGTCTCTGAGTAAGTCGACATGATTGTTCACGAATGGCCGGGACTTTTATTCCTCTCTGTCTGTACCGGAGTCGAGAGGACCTCGACTGTAAGCTGTGACTCCGCGGTGCACACTTTCATGCGACTCCCCTGGGTGCACTTTGATCCTTAGTTTCCGAGTCTCATCTAGTCACGTCGTCTCCGTTCTGCCTACGAAAGACTCTCGTATTTGTTTTCCTTAGATTGGTGTCGGTCTCTAGTTTCCTCCGAAAGTACCCCTTCACTATACACTCGCCTATATGCTTCTTACTCATTATTCTTGACTGTAGATAAGTCGAAGTGATACAAGGTCTATGGTAAGATTCGCGATTTGTCCATAACAGTACGTTAGGAGTGTTGTTAAGGGACTTCATTATTACCCTCGTTGTAAATGTCTATTTCTTTTTCTGAGTCCTTTATCTTCATGTAACCGGTTTCGTGTGTCGGCTATCGACCCCACGGTCCTGACTTTGTTCTTGAGACTAAAGTCTTACCTCTTAAGACTGGTGATTCTCTTTTAGTATACCTTCGATACTCCCCAATTTTTTACGTAAGATTTATCTTGTCCTGCACATTTCCGGGGTGTCACCTCCGTCGAACCATACGTCTCCTTGCTTACTCTGATCACACCAACCTCACTCCCTCTTCTACTCAGTCTACTTCGTCTTCTGCATCGCGCCCGAGGTCTGGGCAGGTGGAGACCCCCAGGGTTCCTCGTTCCAGGTGTGAAACACGGAACACAGGACACACAGAGTCACGTCGACCTTAGGCTTCGTCTTTATTGTTATCGTTGTCCCTTCAATGAAAAATCGACAAATCAATTCTGACTTTCGTCGACCTCTACGGTGTTAAATACTTAATTATGGTCCTTTATCCGTATGATTACATTCTTTATCTGTTTCTTTTACACTGAGTTCTGTGTCTCGGTTATACCGTTACCATAAGACCTTGTCATGGTCCTCTGTAAGGGCCGTCTCCACTGGGAGTCATGAGCTCACTACCCTCTAATCGCCGACTTCAGTCTACGTCCGAGACCACCATTAATAGATGGATTTAGATATCGAACTACATCTTTGTCTTTATACTGGGTCTTTGAAAATCATTTGATCGGCGCCAAACAAAAATCTACCGAAGTAAGGAAAGTCGGTAGGAAACTCACTCGTGACACTCCGGACATCGGCACCTATATCAGGGGTCTCCCATGACGGGGTCGCCGGGGGTCCCGTGGGAGTACCCGTGCAGGGGTGGGTGAGTCCATAGGAGACACGTCGGACTCATGGGACACGAGGTCGTGACTGAGTCGTGGGCTTTCTAAGAGTAGAAAATCCAGGATCCTCTACTGACCCTGTAAAACTACCTTTTCAGTACAGAGTGTAGACGCGAGAGAGGAGAGGAGGCGAGATGACAAGTGTCCGATAAATACATGACCGTTTTAGAGAACCTAGAGACTGCGTTCCGTCAGGCTCAACTAGTTAGGTGGAAAGGAAAGTGACTAAACGAAACTTCACTGTGTTTCCAGTCTACGATAACGACAAGGGGTTTGGGTTGTGGTCCCCTACTAGCTTCGTGTAGTGTGATTAGTGGTGAAGCGATGACTCCCGATGTGGTCACATGGGTCTTGTCCTTCACGTCCTCGACTCGCGTGTCTTTAAAACCAGTTATGTTGAGTGTCATTCGTCTCCGAAGTCGTTACCGTAGTGGGACATGTGTCCGAGTCATGTTAAAAATATCGGAGTTACCTCGACGACGAATTATGGGTTTCCCTTTTTTTTGTACTGTAGAGTATTGACGCTTGTCAACGTATCGTTTGTCTTCCGTCTCTTAACAGGACGGAGTACGGGGTGTCACGACCCATTAAATGTACACGGGGACCTTGGACTACAAGGAAAAGACCATCGTGTGTCGAGGTGTGTGACTAAATTCACAAGGTGATTACATGATTAAAGATATCGTTGAGTTCACAGTTTTTAGCAAGTCCGGCTGACATAAACTCTATAACACTGAGAGGTTAAGAATCCTTTACGAGGGTACCGTTTCATGGAGGACTTTTCTTACACTTTTCATCTTTAAGTTACGTTAAGAGGACTTTAACGAGTCACCGACACACTTTGTGAAACACTAACGGAAAAGTACAAGTTTCACGTTTACTGACAAGGAAGTCCCGACATAAAAAGGTAATTGTTTGTGGTCAGAGAAAGATGATGAGACTTTACATAAACCAATTTAAAGACAAAGACGAAACATCTCGTAGTTAGGTAGAACCTAGTATATCATCACAATGTCTCCGTTCCTGTATACCGATTTGTAGGAATGACTTTCAAGTACCTTTAACTGAAGAATATAAATTTTGATAAAATACATAAATAAAGACCGCCACGACCCAGACGACAACGCGCCCGAAAGAGATCGACACCACGTGCCTGAAGGGTAGCGGTGCCGAAGAGGACGACGGCTCACACCTGACATCCTACGAACCCGAAGTCATCAACACCGTGCGACCGAGACATAAACATCGAGGGTCCGAGATCTCGTATCCGACTTATTAACACCGAGTACCCAAATCGACGAGACGCCGCACACCCGAAAAGGACCTGGTCCCCAGGTTGGGAAAAGAGAACATAACCGTCCGCCCAAGAAATGGAGGCTCGGTGGTCCCTTCGGCGATTCAAGCAAAGAAGAATGTGTCCCATTCGTCTCGAGTACATTCTTAACTTAGCGGTCAGATACAGACTACGTCCTATGTCGTACGAACCTCGACCACGTACCCCTACTGGGTCTCTCTACAATACCCCTCCCTCCACCCTCCCCCCAAGTACAAACCCTTACGTACATTCTTAATTTCTAAAATTTTAAATTTTTTTAATTTTTTTTTTAATTTTTTTTTTGTTTGTTGTTGTTTCCATTAACCTCGAGGATTTATGTCGTATGTGTGTAGTCGCAGGAATTCGTTCCCCCAACGAATTTACCTTTACTCGGTGTGTAGGAAACAAAAGAGAGAAATATTTTATTTATAAAATGAGTTAATACTGAGTGACTTTACATGTGTCTAATGTGTAAAGTATTTAAGGTGAAGTGGTGGTGGTTATAGTTCTTCGTCTATACGATATCCCATTGAAAGATTTATTTTTATTCGAAAGTGTATAATAAATTCACGTTTACGACGTAAGACGTCAGACAGTATAAGACACTGTCCTTCCTTAAAATGAGTTGTTATACAGGAAGGATCACGTCACCATAAGTTTCATATATGACATTTGTTACCGTCCGCACGTGACTCCTTTGAGAGTTTTTACGTCTAAGAACTAGAGTGGGGGCTGGATGACTCAGTCTTTAAGATCCCAGGCCGGAACTGGTAGACCCAAAATGGTTCAGAGGGTACACTAAGTCTCCGTAGGATTTCGGAGTCTTTGAAAAAAAATTTTATCACGTCGTAGGTAGAAAAACGAATTTTTAACATAGTATCGACTCAAGAAGTATTTCATTCAATACTTCACAATATAATCTTATCACCACGGTTCCATAGAATGGAAAAAAGGGGATTGTAAAACCATTAAATTTAAATAAATGACAATCGAAATGACTCCACATTAAATGTATGTTATTTTAAGTAGTCAAAAATTATAAGATAATAGATTATAGATAAGATTAGATTATAGATAATTAAGATAGATTATAGATAATAGATAAGATAATAGATTATAGATAATCTAGATAGATAGATTATCTATTATAGATAAGTCACCCGAAACTATAAATGTTAACGAAGGGAAAGATGTGTAGCGGTAACGTCAGAGGGGTTTGACATGCTAGGAACGACCAGACGAACACAGAGAGGATGATTGGACACTCGTCTTAAGAACTCCTACTTACACACGGAACAAGTAGTGACACAAAGAAAGTTGGTTTATTTCTAAAGTGTTTATAAACGACTTCTTTACTCACTTGACCCATTTATTTTTATTCGGGTACCTCTTCCGATTCGACCGAACATCCTACACCCTTTCTCCACTCAGGTTCTTAAGACGTATTTAAACTTCAGGTCTCACCTCGTTTGATCTGATTACTAATTGTTGTAAACCTGTCGTGACCCGAAACGAGAGATTGTGTGGACACGGACACGCCGTCTGACAATGACAGGCCTTTATGACTCTGCCGGACGGGAGTCCGTTGGAGGTCAGACAGGGGAGAGTCCGACCTTACGAAGGACACAGAGAGGTGAAGTCCCGAAAGAGTCCTGGGGTGTCCTAGAGACGGGCGTCCACCCCGGACTGTCTCCACAGTCCTTCCACTTGGAACTCATCACTCCGGACAACAACCACCCCTTTAAAGGATCGATGGACCACCCACTTACCCTTAAGGACTTGACACGAGGTGTGTGAAAGCGTCACCGACCGAGGGTCCCCTGAACTCGACGTGAACGGGCGTCGTCCCTGGGTAAGTAATTACCTAGGAAGTGACCGAGAGGACGGAAAAGTTGGAGAGGAGTGAAGGAGTGTCACGAAGGATCCTAGTAGAACAGTTTTTTTGATAACGAGTGTTGGTGTAGAAACCCTCAATTCCTCCTATCTCTCACTGTCCCCAACCCGTACCTCCGTGAATAAATATATCCTATAGTCTTTTAGGAGAGACGATTTTCGTAACAGGTCGAGATGACTATATTAACTGTATAATGTAACATATTCAAATTCCACATGTTGTACTACTAAACTATGTGTTTATATAACTTTTTACTAATGTTACTATTCCAATTAATTGTGTTGTGTGGACCGTGGAGTGTATTAATGGTAAGAAACACCTCTCTTAAAATTACTGAATAAGAGAATCGTTGAAGGTTCATATATAATACCATAGAAATAGATATCAGTGACACGACATATAATCTAAGGTCTTGATAAAACGAAAAATAGACCCTTAAGCATACAAACCGGTTGCAAAGGGATAACGGGAGTGTGGAGGTGGGAGGAACGTAAGGGGTTGTGGTGGTAAGAGGAGACAAAGATACTCAAATCTCAGGTACATGTTTACTCTAATACATTGTAAATAGAAAGAGGTGGACCGAATAAAGAGAATCGTCCCATATTCTATATAGTCAGGAGGGTTACTTGTGGGTCCTGACTAGAGGAAATCCTACCTGACCAACCTAGAGGAACGTCGGGTTCCCTGAGAGGTTTCTGGTTCTCAGAAGAGGTTGTCGTGTCAAGTCTTCGTAGTCAGGAAACCGAAAGAAGTCTCCAGTCGAAAGAAATATGAGGTTGAGAGTGTAGGTATGGACGATGACCTTTTTGGTGTCGAAACTGATCTACCTGGAAAGACCGTTTCGTCACAGAGACGAAAAATTATACGACAGATCCAACCAATATCGAAAAGAAGGTTCCTCGTTCGTAGAAAATTAAAGTACCGAAGTCAGTGGTAGACGTCACTAAAACTTCAGAATCTTTTATTTTAGACAGTGACAAAGGTAACAGAGGGGTAGAGAAAGGGTACTTCACTACCCTACTCTACGGTACTAGAATCAAAAGACTTACAACTCAAAATTCGGTTGAAAAAGTGAGAGAAAGTGAACGTAGTTCCCCAGGAAATCAAGAAGAAGTAAAAGATGGTATTCCCACCACAGTAGACGTATAGACTCCAATAAATGTAAAGAGGACCTTTAGAACTAAGGTCGAACTCGAAGTAAGTCAGGTCATAAAGAGTACTACATGAGATGTAAATTCAATTTATTCGTCCCACTGTTATATGTCGGAACTACATGAGGAAAAGGATAAACCTTGGTCAGACAACAAGGTACAGGTCAAGAGTGACAACGAAGGACTGGACGTATGTCTAAAGAGTCCTCCGATCATTCCACCAGACCATAAGGGTACAGAACTTCTTTAAAGGTGTCTAACAACACTAGGTGTGTCAGTTTCCGAAACCGTATCAGTTGTTTCGTCTTCATCTACAAAAAGACCTTGAGAGAACGAAAAAACTACTCGGTCAACTACAACCGTTAAACTAGAGACCAAGGAGACGTAAAAGATTTAGGTCGAACTTGTAGACCTTCACGAACCAAGTGTATGACAACTTCGAACCAAACCTCTTAAAACTCGTAATGAAAAGATCATACACTCTACTCACGTTAACACACCATCAAACTCGTAAGAAACCGTAACGGGAAGAAACCCTAACCTTACTTTTGACTGGAAAAGGTCAGGTCAACGACCGTATAACTCATGTCATCAAAGTGTCGTAGTAGAAAATCCTAAACTTTATGGAGTTGACCTTAAGGTAGTGGTGGTGATCGAAACAAGTACAAGGTGATAGAAACTACGAAGGATTCCAGGTGAACTGAAGTGTAAGGTCCTACAGACCGAGATCTACTTACTAATATGGTAACACCAATAGACCCAGTACTTCTATAAAAAAACTTATCAAGAAGAAACATAAGAACGTGGAGAAGAATTATAAAAGACGAAGACAATCCAGGTATGGGAAAGAAAACAAATAACTCGGGTAGAACCGTACTTTAAGAGGAAACCATAGAGATTAAAAGAACTTCTCTAGAGGTCAGAAAGGATCAAATAGCAAAAGGAGATAAAGAAACGTAACTAGTGACTCTTTCAGAAAGAATAAAGAGGAACGATAAGAAGTCTTGAGACGTAAGTTAAGTTAGGGAAACCTTGAGACCTAAGTTACGTTAGGGATAATATAATGGTTACCACAAAAACCATTTTATCTTGTTTTTAGAATTTTTAACATACCTATGTGTCTTATAGACTTATAGGTTTGGGTAGAACTCTTTCTTTTTGTCTCGACGTTGTTAGTCCGAAGGACTGAAGTTTGATATGATGGTGCCATAACATTCGTTTTGTCGTACCATTTTCTTTCTTTCTATCTTTTATTTTGTGATACCATAACAATGTTTTTGTCTCTATATTTAGTCACTTTGTCCTATCTTACAGGTCTCTGTTCGGGTACGTAGACACCAGTAGATTAGATACTGTTTCCGTTGTCCTTATATGTTATCTCTTTTCTGTCGGAGAAGTCGTTTACCACGACCCCTTTGACATGTCACTGTACATTTTCCTTAATCTTATAAGAGAATGTAGTATGTGTTTTTCTTCGAGTTTTACCTAATTTTTGGATTTATATTTTGGTCTATGATATTTTGAGAATCTCCTTTGGTCCGTCTTGTACGAAACTGTATTTAACGTCGTTATAAAAAAAGTTGAGAAATATAACCTCACCTAATTGTTACAACAGTATCAAAATCCATATGTCGTTTCACTGAGTCGGTATGTACATGGTCATAGTTAAGAGGGAGTTTAAGGGGAGGGTAATCGTTATAGAAGAAACTAGGTAGAGGGTCTCATTATTATTATTTTCGTTTTTATTTGTTTACCCTGGATAAATTTCAATTTTCGGAAACAAGTAGTTTCCTTTGAAATTTGTTTTACTTTTCTGTTAGGTGTCTTACTTTATAAACCTTTGTTTAACTGGTTGTCGTCTAATTAGAGGTTTTATATGTTTGTCGAGTACGTCGAGTTATATGGTGAAGAAGAAATAGGTAAAAATATAACTACCCGTAAATCCAGTGTAGGTACATAATCTATGACATTACTACGATGTCATTGTAATTATACGGATATGTAAAAGTGTAATCACGAACACAAAAGAAGTCCACGTGTGGGCCTTCATTTTAGGACCTAACATACTACGAAGAAAAAATCGAAAAACTCCTTTGAGGTACAACGCAAGGTACCACCAACGTAGTTAAATGTTGGGGTTGTCACGGAGTCCCAAGAGAGAGGAATAGGAACAGTTGAGAACAAGGATCAACAGAAAACCTACTATCGGTAAGAGAGTCCACATCCACCATATAGTGACACGAAATACGAAAACTAAACGTAAAAGGACTACCAGTCACTACGACTCAAGCAAAGTGCATAGACAACCGGTAGACAACAGAAATCTTTTTTTTTTCGGAAGAGTTGAACGGCTAAAATTTTAGCCAAACATACAGTAAAACCACAACTCAACATACTCTATAAACATGTCAAACTTGTAGTTAAGGAATTGACCATATCAGAAACGTTTATAGAAGAGGGGAAGTCGTCTGACGGAAAAAACAGACAGTCACCAAAAGGAACGACCCAATTTGGAAAATTTAAACCACATCAAGGTAACCAGATATAAAACGAAAACAAAGGGAACCAACTTATCTGTTTGGTTTATTTTATTTTACTTTATTTTAACACTACTGGTGACAGTTTCTCGTATGATGGATATAAAAGAAGATCTTCAAAATACCAAAGTCCAGAATATAAACTAAGAAATTAGGTCAAACTCAAATAAAAACATGTAATTACACTCTATCACCAGGTTAAACTAAGAAAACGTTCAACGACAGGTTAAAAGGGACGCAGTAAATAATCTGTCCGAAAAGGGGATAGTATAAAAGGAGGGAGGAAACAGTATCTGATTAACTAATATATTTACCCAAATAAAGACACGAGAGATATGACAGCGTAACTAGGTACACAGACAAAAACACGATTAAGTATGATGAACTATGTAAATGACATTGAAACATCATGTCTACTTTAATTCTCCGTAATATGGAGGTCTAAAAACGAATGTTCTAACAAACCGATAAGTATCAGGAAAACATAGGTACGTGTAGAAAAAAAAAAAATTAACCTCATATCCACGAAATGTTACAACATGACCAAAGACGATATGTTACGTTACTTAGTTGATATCCATATGTATATAAGGAAGACAAGAGTCCCGATTTCCCCGTCCCGTCTACGGTCAGTACAAGAAGAGGTCAGGGGGAGTCCCTACTTCCAGGGAAAAGTAGGGGTTCTGAAAGTTACGGGGACTCACCTAGTGATCCTCACACCCTTGGAGAGGACAGGGGTTAGGTTCGAGTTTCCGTGACCAGGGTAGTGTGGAGGTGACAAAAAGAGGGGGAGGAAGGGAGTGTAAAAGATGGACTAGTGTGTCCCTAAAGAGGGTAGGGGAATCCACAGTCACCAGGAGGTGCTCACGGTTCGCCCACGGGATACACTTCTCTGGGTTCGAGACAGAAGGATAAGGTGGTAGAGCTGAGGTGTGGAGAAGTATGTGTAAAATCTTGATAAACAAGATCGAGACCCCTTTTATCACAACTATAAAACTATCCCTACCGTGACTTTGATTTCTAACGGAACGACAGAATAATAACAAACAATGATAACGATAATAACAATAGAACTGATAATTAAGAAGGTCTGATACTTACACCATACACGAAAGTATACAAGCCCAGTAAAAGTTACATAAAGTAGTTACAGTGTATTAAAAGGTTTAAGTTCTGAAAATGGAGGAATCAATCTAAATAAGGATCCATAAAATAAGAAAAAACTTATTTATTAACATTTAAGTCAATAAAAGAGTTAAACAATAATCACTTATCTTTATGTTTTTAAAGATAATTGACATAAGGCGTCGAAATAACTTAAGTAAATAATTATAATTATCCCAAAACCACCACAGTATCCTAAAAGGGTATATATCATGTTACAGTAAACTTTTATCACTGTCAAAATATAGAAGTAAGGTTAAGTATAAAGAAATAAAGAAAAAACAGACTATTAACACAGACCTTTGAAGGTTATGTCATAACTTATTGTCACCACTGACAGCCGTAGGAACAAAACGAGAACTAGAATCTCCTTTACGAAAGTCGAAAAGTGAAAAATCATACTATAACCGACATCCTATACCGGAAACAATACAACGTCAAATCAGGGAGATATGACTGAAACAACAATTCTTAAAATAGTATTTATCTATAATTTAAGACAGTTTTCAACAAAGACGTAGACAACTCTACTAGTATTGTAAAAAAGGGAGGTCAAACAACTACACTTCATAGTATAACGAACGAAACGTCTATGACTTAGTAAGAACGTAGGACCTATTTAGGGTAAACTGACAAATTTATACACCAGGAAATTTACATAACAACTTAAGTGAAACGATTATAAAACAACTCCTAAGAAACGTAGACACAAGTATGACCGAACGTTAAAAGAAAAAACACACCACAGAAACTGACCAAACCAAGGAACTACTACGACCGGAGTCTTACACAAATCTTCGTAAGAAAGGAGAAATTTAAAAACCTTATCAAACTCCTCCATAATTGTGAAGGGATTTACAATCCATCCTAAATGGACACTTTGACAGACCAAACCTGTAAAAACCATCAAAAACTAATGACTAAGTTAAAATAATGACTTTTAGTCGGACGAGTAAAGAACATAAAGAAGACCTAATTCTCTAATATAAAGATTCTTAAATAGGTAAAGAAAATCCAACAGATAAAGAAAATAAAAAATTAACCTCCTATTAAAGAAGTATCACAACACGACTAAAGAAGATCCTACAAGTAAAGTAACCTTACATTAACAAGTGTCATTAGAGAATACTAGGAAGAATACAGACACCCAAACCAACATTAGAAAAACAAGACTATAATATATAAACTCAAAGAGAGAGAAAAGAAATACCCAGGCCGATTTATAAATAGTTAAGACAAATAGTAAAGTTTCTAGATCGAGAATGAAAAAAATTAGAAAACATAACGAAATCAGAAAAAGTAAATAAAGATGAGACTCAAAATAATAAAGAAAAGAAGTTGATTAAAACCCAAAGTGAATAAGAAGAAAACGGTCTAGAAAATTTATATCAATGTAAACAGATAAACTCGAAAAGGATAAATGACTCCATCCTAACGTGGTAGTATTTAAAGAAAGAATCTTTATGAAAACGATATAATCTAAAGTCTAGAAACACGAACGTAAAAAGCGAACATAAGTCTATCGAAAACTAACGGAGAAACTAAAGAGGTCATTGGGTAGCCACCAAATTATCGTATAAAAGATCGGAGGTACACAGACACCCAAAACGTCGAAAAAAGGAAAATCAATTACAGATTAGAGTGTGGTGAGATCAACTCTTTCTATAAACTATATTAAAGTTAGAATAATTTAATTAACTCTGAAGCACACACCGGATCCCATATTAGATATGACTTTTTATAAGGTGTACGTGGACTTACAATAAAACGACGAAAGCTTTTAAGAAGAAATATGTAAATAATACAAGTAAAGATTACATAGTAAATTCCAGTAAAAGACAGATTTACTAGACAGGTTGCTACAGTCATCCCACAAACACACGTACGTACGATTCAACAAAACCAACACAGGATGAGACACACTGGGATACCTGACATCGAACAGTCCGAGGAGACAGGTACCCTAAGAGGCCCGTTCTACTGACCTCACCCAATGGTACTGGATAAGATCCCCTAGAAGGACTGGGCCCCTTAGTTTCGGTGCAGAGAATCTAGAGGACGTAACCGTCCGTCCAAGAAATGGTGGTCGCGGGGATCCCTTTGGGGTCCTCCCACAGTTTCAGGGGAAATTGTAGCGTAATGACAGTTAAGAGGGAATTGGAAAGAATTATTATTTCGTGTACGAGATACATAAATCTACGAAGATACAAACCACATATATTAATGTTACCGTGTAGTAGAACAACTTAATTAGAAAACTAGTGTCACATTGCAGGAAACAAAGAACAATGTCGGAAACAAAATTTCAGAGTAGACAAACTACATTCATAACGACATGACTGAGAGAAAGTAAAGAAAAACGTACGTTATAGAAAAGAAAAAAATTTTACTTCATGTTAGATAAATTTTGCGACACAATTAAAGTCCACATGTCGTTTCACTAAGTCAATATGTATGTATATGAATAAAAAAGTCTACTAATGAAAGGGTATATCCAATAATGTTTATAACTCATATTAAGTGACACGATATGTTATCCAACCAATACATAAAATACATATTCTCACACATATATAATTAGGGTTCGAGGATTAAATAAGGAGGGGAAGTGGAAAGGTGAAACCATTGGTATGTAAACAAAAGATTCAGACACTCAGATAAAAGTAAAGACACATATTAAGGTAAACATAGAAAAACAAATTCTAAGTTATATATTCACTATAGTATACTTTAAATAGAAAGAGACTGAATGAAGTAAATCATACTATCAGAAATCCAGATAGGTATAATGACGTTTATCGTAATAAAGTAAGAAAAATACCGACTCATTATAAGTTGACATTTATACATAGTTTTAAATTTTATAGAAAATTTACAGGAGTGAAACTCAACGTACACACAAATTCAGACTTCACTCAGGGAACATCCGTCGTATATATACTAAGAATTACAAAATTAGGTAAGTCAGTGAGTCACAGAAGACGAACCTTGTAAATTGTGTATATGCAAAAAAATTAACTTCACATCATCTAATTACTACACAATTAAAGAAGATATTTCGTTTCCCTAAGTCAATATGTATATATATATATGTGTAAGAAAAATATAAAAAAGGTAATACCGAATAGTGACCTATCCTTTATATCAAAGACGAGATATGTATAATGGAACACCAAATAGGTAAAATATAATTATCGAACGTAGACGATTGAGTTCTGAGAGTAAGGTAGGGAGGGGATTAGCGAACCGTTAGATAAGAGATACAGACTCAGAAAAAGACAAAACATCTATTCAAGTAAACATAGTGTAACGTCTAAGATGTATATTCACTACAGTATACCATAAACAGAAAGACTGAATAAAGTGAATCATACTATTGGTCGTACGTACAACGACGTTTACCTTATTACAGTAAGAAAAATACTGATTATAAGGTAACATATGTACATAATAAACATCTGATAAACTAGTACTGGCAAAATTGACTCTCGAAGGTACCACCGAACTTACCATTTCTTAGACGGACTTTACGTCCTCGGGGTCCAAGTTAGGGACTCACTGAAAAACTCTCTCTCTAAGATTAATTGTACTTCACTATAGAGTAACATCGAAACTAAAAGTAAAGATATTACATATCGTTACAACTCTGGTAGACATACAGAAGAAACCTCTTTACAATCCAATCCAGAAAATGGGTAAAAAACTAACCCAACAAATCAAAGAACAACTTGACATACTCGACAAACTTATAGAACCTTTAATTCTGAATTAGTCAACATAATAAAAGTTTATAAAAGATGGTAAGGTATCTAACAAAAAGTTATAAATATTAAAGGAAACGAACACGTTTTCCAACATTCAAAATAAACCACGGTAATAAAAACGAAAAATAAAGAAAACTGGGTTCTTTTGTAACCATGCCAAATACAGTCTCTTTAAAAACGGTCAAAAGAAGATTCTCAAAATATTACAGTGTAGAATATGAATTAACAAATTCGGTAAACTCAAATAAAAACACATATAACACATCTACACAAGATTGAAACAACCAAATGTACGTCGACAGGTTGAAAGTGTTGTGGTCAACGACTTCTCTAACGGAAAAAGACTAACGGATAAGAACGGATGCAACAACTTCTTATTACCTGATATACACACCCAAATAAAGACTTGAAAGATAAGACGAGGTAACTAGGTATACAGAAAAAAACCACATACACAATCATAGTGGACAAAACTAATGACATCGAAACATCATAACGGACTTCAGACCTTCACAATACTGAGTATTAAACTAGAAAAAGAAGTCCTAGCGAAACCGTTAAGACCCAGAAAATACCAAGGTATATCTAAAATCCTAATGAACATGATCAAGACACTTTTTACGGTACCCATTAAGTTATTCCTAACGTAATTTAGATATCTAACGAAACCATCATATCAGTAAAATAGTTTTAATAAAGAATGTTAGGTTATCGTACTCTATAGAAGTGTAAAGAAACTGAGTAGAAGTCAAAGGAAACTATCATGAAACATCAAAAGTGGTATATTCAGAAATTGAAGGAACCAATTTAAATGAGGATTCGTAAAATAAAATAAAAAACTAAGTTAAAAATTTTCAAAAAGAAAGAAAGAAAAAAATTACAAGGGAAAGACTACAAAGTAATAATCGTATTTCTTTACGTAAGGTAAAAACACACAATTACAACACAGGATCATGGAACGACTTAAACGAAAAGTCAAGATTATCGAAAACATATCTTAGAAATCCCAAAAAGATATATATGATAATACATTAGACATATATTATTGTTAAAATGTATAAGGGAAGATTAGATCTATGAAAAGTAAAGTAAAAGAACAGACTAACGATACCGATCCTGAAGGTTATGATACAATTTATCTTCACTACTCTCATCCCTAGAAACGGATCAAGATCTACAATCGTTTTCCGAAAGTTGAAAAGTGTTAACTTATAATGTAACCTATCCTGAAACAGTATTTATCGAAAATAATACGACTCTCTTCTAGTGAGATATTGGTAAAACCATTCTTAAAAATAATATTTACCCACGACTTGAATTGTTTACGAAAGGGGTTTTGATAACTCTATTAGTACACAAAGAAAAAAGGAAAGGAAACAATTACCCTAACTAACTATGGTTACTATGGTAACTACCGTACCGTAGTTGACTAACTAAACGTACATAACTTGGTGCGAACGTATGAACCTTACTTAGGTTTAACCAACACCACTTACTAAAAAACCTAAGTCAATGACACAAATATAAATTTCGTCTATAACTGTCTATACATGAATACGGTTACAATTAACTAAAGACCGACAAAACAGTGAGAAAAATACAGAAAAAACAGAGAAAGAAACACTATCCCATTATAAAAATCCCAATATGAAAATCCAATACAATATGTTATAAATAGGAAAACACCATAAAAGATAATATCCCAAAGTCAAGTCAAGTCAAGTCAGTGAGGCAGCACAGACTGAGAAACACTGGGGTACTTAGTGTCGTACGGTCCGGAGAGACAGGTAGTGTTAGAGGGCCTCAAGTGAGTCTGAGTACAGGTAACTCAGTCACTACGGTAGGTCGGTAGAGTAGGAGACAACAGGGGAAGAGGAGGGTGGGGGATAGGGAGAGTCGTATTCTCGGAAAAGGTTACTCAGTTGAGAAGAGTACTCCACCGGTTTCATGACCTCAACGTCGAAATCGTAGTAAGGAAGGTTTCTTGTGGGTCCCGACTAGAGGAAGTCTTACCTGACCAACCTAGAGGAACGTCAGGTTCCCTGAGAGTTCTCAGAAGAGGTTGTGGTGTCAAGTTTTGGTAGTTAAGAAACCACGAGTCAAAATAAATGTCAGGTTGAGAGTATAGGTATGTACTAGTGTCCTTTTTGGTATAGGAACTGATCTGCCTGGAAACAGTAGTTTCATTACGGAGACGAAAACTTATACGATAGATCCAACCAGTATTGAAAAGAAGGTTCCTCATTCACAGAAAATTAAAGTACCGACGTCAGTGGTAGACGTCACTAAAACCTCGGGGGGGGTTTATTTCAGACTGTGACAAAGGTGACAAAGGGGTAGATAAAGGGTACTTCGCTACCCTAGCCTACGGTACTAGAAGCAAAAGACTTACAACACGAAGTTCAGTTGAAAAAGTGAGAGGAGAAAGTGAAAGTAGTTCTCCGAAACATCAAGGAGAAGTGAAAGACGGTATTCCCACCACAGTAGACGTATAGACTCCAATAGTTATAAAGAGGGTTGTTAGAACTAAGGTCGAACACGAAGAAGGTCAGGTCACAAAGAGTACTACATGAGACGTATCTTCAATTTATTCGTCCCACCGTTATATGTCGGAACTGCATGAGGAAAAGGAGAAACCTTGGTCAGACAACAAGGTACAGGTCAAGATTGACAACGAAGGACTGGACGTATGTCTAAAGAGTTCTCCGTCCAGTCTACCAGACCATAAGGGTAGAGAAAGTCTTAAAAGGTGTCAAATAACACTAGGTGTGTCAGTTTCCGAAACCGTATCAGTTATTTCGTCTTTATCTACAAAAAGACCTTGAGAAAAGGAAAATGGTACTAGGTCGCCTACAACCGTTAAACCAGAGACCAAGGAGACGGAAAAGATTTTGGTCGAACTTGTAGACCCTCAAGTACCAAGTGGATAACAACTTCGGACCGAACCTCTTAAAACTCGTAATGAAATGATCGTACACTCTACTCACGTTGACACGTCATCAAACTCGTAAGAAAACGTAACGGAAAGAAACCCTAACCTTACTTTTGACTGGAAAAGATTAGGACACCGGTGACGACTCAAAAGGTTTACACGACCGTATAACTCACGTCGTGAAAGTGTCGTAGTAGAAAGTCCTAAACTTTCTCGAGTTGACCTTAGGGTAGTGGAGGTGATCGAAACAAACATCACTACGAAAGATTCCGGGTGAACTGAAGTGTAAGGTCCTACAGACCGAGATACACTCACTAGTGTGGTAACACTAATAGAACCACCACTTCTAGAAAAAAACAGGTCAAGAAGACACATAAGAACGGTGGAGAAGAATTATAGAGACGAAGACAATCCAGGTATGGTAAACACAGGAAATAGCTCGGGTAGAAACGTACTTTACAAGGGAACCATAGAGATTAAAAGAAACACTAATGGTACTATAAGTAGATTTCATTGTATATATTGTATATATATATTATATAGTAGAATATCATATAATAACACAATGTGTAATATTATATACATATAATATATATTAAATATAATATATTATGTATTACCGTATCATATATAATATTTACTATATTACATATACTAATATGTTATTATTAGATATACAATATAATATTTTAATCATATATATAACATTATAATATATCATATATACAATATATCATATACGAGTATATTATATTAATCTATTACATATAATATTATATATAACAAAAAATTCAACTACTCCAAAATTCAATCTCATGTAAGATTGTTGGGTCGTAAAAATCATAAGATCAAATGTAACTTACAAAAATTGTAGTATAAAACGTAGAAAAACAAAAAACATAGAGGATTCATAAAGACCTATATCTAAAAAATGATATTAGAAAATTGGAGAGATCATCGAAATACCCGAAGGGACCACCGAGTCAACCATTTCTTAGACGGACGTTATTTCCTTTGACGGGCCTTGTGTCTTCTGGACCTAAGTCAGGGACCCAGACCTTCTAGGGGACCTCTCCATTACCTTTGGGTTAAGTTATGAGAACGGACTTATTTCAGGGTACCTGTCTCTTCGAACTACCCGATGTCAGTTACCTCAACGTTCTCAGTCTGACTGAATCGTTAATTTGGTGTTGGTGGTGATCGAAATATTTACCAACTAGAAGATAGAAATGACATTAAAACCATTTGTATCAAATCTCACACAACAAATTAAAGATGATTAACACTTAAAAAGATAAGACAATGAAGAACAAAATAAAATAACATGAGTCTCTTCTATGAAATGTATTAAATTTATAAAATTTCAAATAACTCTGAACAAAACACCGTACTGTATACCCGAACAACCGACTCACAAAGGACACATGAAATCTATTTATACGTAAAACAACAAGTCATTTTACAAAGTATGTATATGACAACTAGAAGTAGTAAATATACAAGGTATAAAGGGTTAATCGAATGGGTGATCTTAAATAAATGTTGGGAATTTAATTATGAATACCCAAAGTCAGTAGACATCCGTACACGTATGATTTTTTTCACTTTCTACATAACGGGTTTCACGTATAAGGGTAGAGTCAACATGTTCTACTACGAGACAGAAGAACAAAGTCGAGAGAATGATATTTGATCACAGTATAGATTACTAGATTATAGTATGAAAAGTGGAAAAAGACGAATAATTACTAAAAAGACAAATTTTACTGAAAGTTCGTATGACGTTTTCATAATATATCACAAAAATTAACGTTCTGTATATACTACACGGAATGTCTTCTTTACACACAATCTATTCGAAGTAAATCCATACTCAATACTACAAGAACCGACATTCAAGTTCAATTATTTACTTGTTACGTATAATTTACTTCACAGGAATTCAGTTTTGTGTGTATTTCAGTCTAAAACATAATTAGTCAACAACTTTTACCACAATGTCCGAGTGTATCTTTGGTTTGGAACATAAAAAGGACTCTCATTACTAAGTTATAAACAATTGAGTCACAAGTACTTTAAAACACCCATATTATAGACTATTATTTCTATTTGTTGACATACAGAGAATACAGATAAACCAAATATAAAAAGTTGAGAAGATAAGGGAATAACTATAGAAAGACCTACAAGATCATTATTTTTACTAGGTTAAAAATAACATCTTAATAAAGGAGGAAGTTAAGACAGTTACATAAGGTATACAAAATCTCAAAAAGTATATAAACCTCAAGACAACGAACCAGATATATACAAATATTAACAATATAGAAGAACTATTTAACTGCGAAAATAGTGATCTGTTACAGGAGGAAACAGAGAATATTATCAAAACCGAGTTTTATATGAAACAGACTATAATACTATCGGTAAAGTCGACAGAAAACCAATCATAAACGTACCTTATGGACAAAGATAATAAAGTGTAAGTTCGACAAACACAACAACCTAAATTTCACCAGAGATAAAAATATTGTATATCAATATAATACAAAGAAAAAAAATTGGGTAAAAGGTTAGAAATGAAAAAATGACCTTCTAAATTAACTAAATATAAGTTTCACCAATAACTGTTCTTTTCTGAGTGAAACAGGTAAAAAGAGAAACAAAAGATATACTGAATATCGTAAATATAACTCACATTTCCTTTACAACTCAAGTTTTTCTTCTTTAAATCCCTCCTTTTTCCGAATATTAACAAGATTTAAAAAAATTTTTCATGATAGAAATATTAAAAATACTGTTATGGAAGAAATTGGAAATTCATTTAATCAAATCTTTCTAGGGGAAACATTCGAGGTCTAGGTACCTCGAAATTGTGATAGTGAATGGGCGATTGACTGATCAAGATTTCGTTTTTCCACCTTCCTTTTCATTAAAGGTGATCACATTAAGTTGTCGTAGATCGATACATTAAAAGTTTATCAGATAGAATTTTTTTTCATTTTTCCTTGATTGTATACATCTCGAAGATCATCCGAAATTAGATCTACGAAATAAAAGAGTAAAACTACCTCAGTATAAGTCTTCCATTATAGGTAGTTGTCAGAGTAGAACTCCTCGGAATTATGTAAAACAAAGGATTACTTGGGAAATCAGTAACTGGGAGTAAATGTATATATCAGTCAGTCGAAAAAATCTTCCAGTTTTTTAGAAGTGATAAGGACTCGTTCAAAGAAATAAGGAAAAGGTTTTAGAAACAAGAAATTTAGTGAAAGTTCACGAACTCTTATCCTGTCTTCGTAGGATAGGAGAGGTTCCGGAGGGAACCTATCCTATCTGAGTGACGAGTCGAAAATGGACACATAAATAGAAACACTATATAATCATTATTTTGTTTGGTTTGTTTGGTTTGTACTTCGGTCTGTACCTCTCCCTATACAAACAGAAAACGTAACCTTGTCACCAAAAAAAAAAAAGTTATATTTATATAATAAGTCCCTACGTTCCTAAGAAGTTATAGGTGTTTAGTTAGTTACATTATGTGGTATAATTGTTTAACCTTGTCACCAAAAATTTGAAAAGAAAATTTTTCCTTTTAAAAAGAATTTTTTTTTTTTTTTTTTCGTTATTCGACTGAGGGTTCCGTATTTCGTATCTGTTTGTTTTGTTAAGTCAAACTTCAAAATTACCTTTCCTCCCACACTCCGGACCTCGACATCGGGAAGGGAATTCAGAAATGAAGTGTTAAGACGGATGATCATTAAAAGTTGGAATTGACATATTATCTTAGTGACCCCGTAAAAATTCTTAGGACGGTTCGAAGAGGGACCTAGTAAGTTTAACCTTATCGATCCTTGTCCTGACTCCGTAATCATACAAACTTTTCAAACGTCCACTAAAGTTATACGTCGGTTTCAACCTTGGTAACGTTCTTTCTCTCTTTCAGTCACTTTGTCTCAGATAAAAAAAGATATCGACTTTAACAGTTAAAAAAAGGATGGTCCATCTTGTCGGCCCTTACCATCTAAAGTGTTCTAACGACGTAATTATCTTAAACAAAACGAAACAACAGTAAAGCGTTTGTTATCTCAATCTTGTCAAAAAGAAAAATTTCGGTACTTTTACAATCGGTCGAAATATAAAATTTAATTTTTCGGATACAAACGTTGGTTGAACTAAACATTAAACTGAGGACATCCTCTAATAAAAAGTTTCCCTTAATACGGTCTCCCGTGTTCTTTTTCTTTTTATTTTTAGTAGGACAAGGGATGAAACTTTTCAATTCACTAATCTCTTTTGAGGTACCCCTTATAAAGTAAGGAGAGTAATACAGATAGGAGATAAGATAATCCTCTCTTGTTTCCCTCAATTAATTCTCCGAGAGACATCGTAGTAATTGTCTTTAAAGAAAAACAGACTAATACTCGGTGTCTCTAGTTTTACAACGAGGAAGAATTCTAGTCGAAACATTTCGGAAGGAAAGGGTGAGGTAAAGTTCCTCGAGAGTAACAGGAGTGACCCATATAAACTCTACTTTGTCTCTAAGGGTTACTTATATCCATAATTTTTTAGTTTACCTCTTAGTTTTGTAATATCTTTGTAGGTTCAGCATACGATCATTACTTGTATAAAACCTTCCTTTTCAAGTTTTAATCACGTTATTTTCATACCACTCCCGTCCATCATTTGCTTATCTGACTTATTTATATTTGTATCACTAAAGGTTTCCTTTGTCTGAACTCCAGTAAAATAAAAAATTCCGAAGAATGTAAAACGAAATTTACTTAAATTAAGGACGTTTCGTTAAAAATATTCCTTTCAGAAACAGGAAAAAAAAAACGTTCAACTCTTTTTCATCTCTTGCCTTAGGACCCTTCCCTTAAAAGTAAGGATGAGTCACTTTAGTTGACCAGTCACTAATAGCCGTCTGTAACTTCTATAACACCTAAACAAAGGTACGGTGGTGTTATTTCGTTTATAACGTTATTTCACTCAGTGTACTGAAAGGAAAAACCCCAAAGTGTTACGTATATTTTCAAAAATATATTATCATATTACAGATTTTTTACATGTATGGAATTAAATTTTACGAAATAACGATTTGTTACGATTGGTAATAGACTCAAAAGTCGTTCAGTATTAGAAAAACGACCACCTCCCAGAAGGGTACTATAACTATCGACGACTGACTTGTCCAATCACAAATAACTGTCAACCCCCACCAACACCGTTAAAGAATTTGATTCAGTTGTTACTTTAAAAGGTATAATTAACTGAGAGTACTTTCTAAGGAGACATCGTACGTTATGGTAGACTATTGTAAAATAGGTGTCTTGAAAATTTTAAGTTCAGTAAATAGATTTAAGAAACAACAGTAAAGTTGTTAGAAGTGTCATAGAAAGTGTCCTCATCTAAGGTAGAGTCCTTTAGTAAAAGAAACGAGAAGGTGTATGAGACGTAGATAGTTTCAAAATATACATAAAAGTCTATAAGTCAGTGTAGTAATCCGAGTCAAAGATTAACATCAAGAGAACAATAAAGATAATGTAACTGTTAGTGACAGAGGTCATTTTAGAACTCAGAGAGTTTCAATAGGTATTCCCAACTGTAGTTAAAGAAAGTTTGAGGATAGGTACAACTACTATAACACTGGGGAAAGATACTTAGTGTTTACAAGAAAGGTAGATCTTACCCTTTAAGAAAGGTCCTTTAAAAGGTAACTAAAACGGTTCTAGGTAGTCTTCTTAGTGATAGATACTGTCTTTCTCGGAATCCTTCATTATTTTGAACTTTAAGTTTGTGTAAGGAACTAGACCCCCACCGTCGTATATGTCACATACATCGAGTTGGAGGACAAAAATACTGACACATCAAAAAGTAATATGTCTACATAAATCACCGAAAGTCCAACTATGAAAAAACTTTCATAAGTAAGACTAAAGGTTTGTTAATATAATGTTTATATGAAACCCCGTCCCCACCCAGACCTGATCAAGAGAGTGACGAGAGTTATCATGTCTCGAACCGGTAAAGATGAGTATTTGTGTCTTGACGGGAAGACACGATAACTTGAACTCCTGGTAATTATACAAGACGATGGCGATGTCGAGGAAGAAGGGTCGGACTGTAGTGATTTTGCGGGTGGTAATATCGGCGATTTGGTCTTGTCGTGTTTATGGATCCACAGCAATACCATGTCTTTTAAAGTGGACTTTTAAACATTATAATACTTCGTAGAGATTTTCGTGAGTAACCGAGAATTTACTTGCTAAACTGACTGAGGACCAGTGACTCTACTATTCTGTTCTACGTCCTCCTCCATTGTGTACCGTATCAATTCTGAACTCATTGGGGTCCCCACCCTTCTATTTTGTCCCATCGTTTCACGTTACCTTTTTGTTATCTACTCAGGAACTTTAAATTTTTAGATTGGAGTTTAAATGGGGTTTACTAGACACCGTAATTAAGGTAAAGTATAGAAGAAAACAGAGTGTCAGAACAAACATTTTACGTTTTTCATTAGGAACGGTGCAATCAAACAACCCTCTTACTTTACATACATGACAACGGACGATATCGTGGACCGTCTCTCTTTTACGTGACAATTTCAATTAACTCAACCCTCCATGTCTATACTCCTCACTTATCCCGGTATCACCCATCCGAATCCTTTCCTTCCGAACTTCTTTCTTGTAGTAGTGAAGAAAACATTACATTCGAGGGTTTACCGGTCTTGAAATGGTGAGTCAAGTGATGACTTAGTCACGAATTACATCCTTGACTGCGTGTCATCCACGGGATTTGATAAACCGTAAGACAAAAGAATTAGAGGTCTTTTGTTCTCAGATATTAGAGGTAATCATTAGTAGATGCGCAAATTGTTGGGACAACCCCTGACGAAGGGTTGTCGAAACGATTGACAGGAAACAACGTCGATCTTTGATAAGTAGAGTGACTCAAGAGTCACGTTGTAAAATGGAGGGTAACATAAACCTTCCACACGAGTAAGACGGAATCGACAACAATTAAAACTCAAGACAATTATTAACTATAGTCTAGAGTGAGGTTGGTTCGACTGTCTGTCCAAGGAGGTGGAGAGGAGAACAAAAGAATTAACCGTGGAACACTCAACGTTTGACGGGTCACGTTTACTCAATTTATGGTTCGAGACCGACTGTAAAGGCACAGCTGTTTTAAGTCGTTCGAGTCGGAGTCCTTACAAGGTCCTCCTTGATGTCTTTGTCGTGACTGACTTCCCTGTTTTTGCCAGGGTACTAAAAAAAGGATAACTAAAACGTCAACGAGTTTCCCGATTTTACATCTACTCTAATCTCTTGTTACTAAGGGTTCACTTTTTCTGTCTCCAAATAATAACTAATATATCTGACGTGTAAATAATCTGACCAGATCGTGTCGGGGAAGTCTCGATGACATTCGTCACTATTTTTAGTTCAGACATTCCAGTGGGTTTATAAATAACTTACAATTACATTCATGGACGACGACGACGACGACGATTCAGCACAGGCTGAGACACGCTAGAGTACCTGCCGTTGGGTGGTCCGAGAGGACAGGGAGCCTAAGAGGTCCGTTCTTGTGACCTTACCCAACGGTAAAGGAAGAGGTTGCGTACTTTTACTTTTCACTTTCACTTCAACGAGTCAGCACAGGTTAATCATCCCTGGGGTACCTGACGTCGGATGGTCCGAGGAGCCAGGTACCCTAAAAGGTCCGTTCTCATGACCTCACCCCATGGTAGCGGAATAGGTCATCTGTGTCTGTTCTTGTTACCTCTCATACTCATCCTTTTTTTTCCAAGTTTTCGTCTTTAAAGAGTATACAAATACACACATCCATAGGTAAAGTACCCTTAAAATAGTTGACGTACGACTTTCTTGATGCACTAACGGTCTCCTTTTCCGTTTTAAAGTTTTAACACATGTACGAATTTTCCTAAAATTTTATGAGTAGATTTACATGAGAGTGTAAGTCGAAAAATTTTAAGACAAAATCCACTAACAGTACCATTTGTACCGAAAAGTTTCATCTTGCTATATCTAAAAATACAATAAACTCAATTCCACTTATAGTTGATCCCGAAGGGTCCACCAAGTCACCCTTTCGTAGCGGACGGTTACGTCCTCTCCGTCCAAACTAGTGACCCAGCCCTTCTAGGGGACCTCTTCCTTTATCGTTGGGTGTGGTTATCACCCAAAGGACCCCTTAGAGTACCTGTCTCCTCGGACCACCCGATGTCAGGTACCCCAGCGTTTCTCAGTCTAGGATGACTCGGTGATTCGTATGTGTGTCTTTGTGTGTGTGTGTCTGTGTGTGTGTGTGTGTCGATAGTTGATCGGTAAATCCGATTACTAAGTACAAATTGTATCTCGAATAGTGTGTCTTTCATAGATACCTTATTTATCAAAACTTTATAAATTATTTATAAAATTTGACGTATAACCGGTTATATATTTGGTAAAGAAACTTCTAATAGATATGTTTCAAACTTTTCTTATATATGAGGGTGACTAGGGGGATCTTATTAATCGTTCATTTATTTTTAAAATGGAAATTTTCTTCCTCCTTTAGTTAACAGTATATTTGCTTTATAACGTAAAAATGTTTATCTTTATAGTGTTCATCTTTTTGGATATTGAGGAAACTTAATTATTTTTAGATAAAAGTATAAGTACATGAGGATCGTATGTAAAAAAAGTGTCTTCAGTAAGAACCATAGGCGTAGTCGTTTAAAACGACACTACTAAGTACGAAATTTGGAGTTACTGAAAGTTAGTATTTATAAGAAAAACGAGTATAATGTAACACCACTGACGTCAGGTGTACAGAAGAACTTACCTCTACCTCCGACTTCCTCGTCAGGGATGACTCATATACGGTAAAAACACCGTCTCTTATTATCGGTCTCTCGACCAAGGACGACGGAAAGTTTCGAAGACGAATCTTTACCACATATAGTGTAGGTGAGGGTAAGTAAACCGGGTTCTTACAGTGTATTGAATGGGTTCCAGTTACTCCATACATGCCGAGGACACCACCCGTTAGACTTACGGTCCCGGTCCCGGCCCCCAATTCTGTATACCCACTTTACAACTTAAAAGTTCACTTTGAACTTAAAGTCATTTTTATTTTATAAAATCATACACATACACACATATAGTCAAAGTCAAATCAGTGAGTCAGCACATGCTGAGACGCTTTGGTACCTGACGTCGTGTGGTACAGAGGGGCAGGTAGTGGTCGAGGGCCTCAAATGAGTTTGAGTGCAGGTAACTCAGTCACTACGGTAGGTTTGTAGAGTAAGAGACAGTAGGGGAAGAGGAGGGCGAAAGTTAGAAAGGGTCGTAGTCCCAGAAGATTTTACTCTGTCAAGAAGTGTAGTCCACCGGTTTCATAACCTCAAAGTCGAAGTTATAGTCAGGAAGGTTACTTCTAAGTCCTGACTAGAGGAAATCCTACCTGACCAACCCAGAGAAACGTCAGGTTCCCTGGGAGTTCTTAGAAGAGATGGTGGTGTCAAGTTTTCGTCGTTAAGAAGTCACGTGTTGAAACAAATATCACGTTTAGAGTGTAGGTATGTACTGATGACCTTTTTGGTATCGGAACTACTCTTCCTGGAAACAACCGTTTTATTGTACAGACGAAAAGTTATACGACAGATCCAACCAGTATTGAAAGGAAGGTTCCTTATTCTCAGAATTAAAGTACCGACGTCAGTGGTAGACGTCACTAAAACCTCGGGGGGAGGGGGTTTTTTATTTCAGTCAGTGATAAAGGTAACAAAGGGGTAGATAAACGGTACTTCACTATCCTGGTCTACGGTACTAGAAGCAAAAGACTTACAACTCAAAATTCGGCAAAAGTGAGAGGAGAAAGTGAAAGTCCTCCGAGAAATCAAGAAGTGAAAGACGGTATTCCCACCATAGTAGACGTATAGGCTCCAATAACTATGAAGAGGGTCGTTAGAATTAAGGTCTAACACGAAGTAGGTCGGGTCGCAAAGAATACTACATGAGACGTATCTTCAATTTATTCGTCTCACTGTTATATGTCGGAACTACATGAGGAAAAGGATAAACCTTGGTCAGACAAGAAGGTACAGATGAAGATTAATAACGAAGGACTGGACATATGTCTAAAGAGTTCTCCGTCCAGTCCACGAGACCGTAAGGGTAGAGAAAGTCTTAAAAGGTGTCACATAACACTAGGTGTGTCAGTTTCCGAAACCGTATCAGTTATTTCGTTTTTATCTACAAAAAGACCTTGAGAGAACGAAAAAGGGACTAGGTCAACTACAACCGTTAAACTAGAGACCAAGGAGACGGAAAAAATTTTGGTCGAACTTGTAGACCTTCAAGTACCAAGTGCAAAACGACTTCGGACCGAACCTCTTAAAACTCGTAATGAAATGATCGTACACTCTAATCACGTTAACACGTCATCAAACTCGTAAGAAACCGTAACCGTACTTTTGACTGAAAAAGGTCAGGACACCGGTGACGATTCAAAAGGTTTAAACGACCGTATACCTCACGTCGTGAAAGTATCGTAGTAGGAAATCCTAAACTTTATCGAGTCGACCTTAAGGTAGTGGAGGTGATCACTAAACAAGTATCACTACGAAGGATTCCGGGTGAACTGAAGTGTAAGGTCCTAGAGACCGAGATCCACTCACTAGTGTGGTAGCACTAATAGACCCAGTACTTCTAGAAAAAACATGTCAAGAAGACATAGAATAACGGTAGAGAAGAATCATAGAAGACGAAGACAATCCAGGTATAGTAAAGACAGGAAATAACTCGAGTAGAAACGTACTTTAAGAGTGAACCATAGAGATTAAAAGAACTTCTCTAGAGATCAGAAAGGGTGAGATACCAAAAGGACATAAAGAAACGTGACTAGTGACTCTTTCCGAAAGAATAAAGAGGAACGATAAGAAATCTTGAGACGTAAGTTTACCCATATAGAAAGGAAAAGAGGAAACGAAAAGTAAAGAGAAGTAAAGTGACGACACACATTCCAGAGGAAGCTGTAGGTAAAACGAAAAAACGTAAAGAAAAGGTACCCCTACCAGAACTAGGGACAGAGAACATGTTACGGTACTTGGAAGTAGGTATCAAGTACTTCGTGAGATAGTATAGATCAGAAGATTTAGATAAAGAGTGAAAGTGACATATTAGTATTCCCTAAACTAAATCCAGTATTGACTTACCAGATCACCAAAAGGGTGAAAGAAATTAAATTAGACTTAAAACGTTATTCCTCAAGTACTAGACTCGGTGTCAGGTGAGGGTCAGAACAAAAACGACTGACATATCTCGAAGAGGTAGAAACTTACATTTCTTATATTAGTTTGACTAAAACCATAACTGATAGACCACTGTAGGTACACATCAGAAGAGAACACAACAACCTTCTCACATAAAAGATACTGGTCACTTAAGAGAACTGTTTTGAGATAATCAGAAACGGGATGAAGTAAGACATGGGGTTCTAGTTGAAACAGACAATGAACTCCATAAAGAACTGAAGGATGAAAACGTAAGGTCAGGGGATATTACTTTTCCTGTAGAAAAAAACCCACAATCAAGATCTTCTAGAACGTCCAGAAGTGTCTTGTCAAGTTGAAGTCGAAGAAGTCGTAATGACCAGTCCCTTATCTGAACCCAATGGTACTATAACTTACTAAGTGGAACCTTTGCTTGTCTCTAGTAAGACAGTAAAAAATCTGACGTAGGTTCATGACGTAAAACCTGAAAAAACAACTGATACTACCGGTGAGGTAAAGAATATACCCTAAGAACGGGTGTTATCATCTATATACCAATAGACTCAATTTAAGTGGGTAAGGTCAGGTAAAATCAAGTGACTAAGGGTTTTACAGTTGGAAGTAAGAATGGTAGAGGACAAACTGGTAAAGGTTAAACGGAACTAAGTACCTGGATTGTAAGGTCCAAGGATACGTTATAACGAGAAATGTCGTAGCCTGGAACGAAGACAGAGATCAGTGTAGGTGTTGAGCCACAACAAAAAACGAAACCGAGGTAGAGAAGTAAGAAAGACTTCAATAAAGAGGTGACTAGAGGTCATCGTATAACCCGTGGATGACTGGACCCCTCAATTAGAAAGTCACAGGATAGACAAACGGAAAAATATGACAAGTACCCCAAGAGTTTCGTTCTTATCACTTCACCAAACGGTAAGGGAAGAGGTCACCTGGTGCAAATCAGTCTTGAGAGGTGGTACTGGGTAGACAGAAACCGCCGGGATGTACCGTACCGAGTATCAAAGTAACTCAGACTATTCCGACACCAGGTACACTAATCTAACCAATCAAAAGGCACAAACACACAAAGAACACACACGTACCTCGTATGAATAAAGTATAATAATAAACAATATGTAGACTTTATGTCCGTCGGACATAAAACTGAACGATACAGACCACTGGGATTACTCCTACTTATTAGGAAGATGTCTCTTTCCCCAACACTTAGTAACCCTTTTTGTTATGTTAGAAGATAACATGGAAACATAGTGATGGGAAGATATTAATTAATTAATTGTTAATTAATTAATGTGGAGACCTTTAGACGAACGAAGAGAGATGAGGTACTTTAAAGGAGACATGATTAGGTTGAATTACGGTTGACCGAAATACAATTATTATTTTGAATGTTACTAGAGGTCCGGAGAAAGGTTCCTAAATCGAAGGGATGTCCACAAATATTAAATAAGAGTGGACCCAGGTTTTATCGACTCAGTGAACACGTCGTTGTGGGAACTATAAGAAGAGAGGAGGACGTCGGGAGTGAACGACTACGGGAGACACAGTCTCGGTAAACTTCCTCGGAGTAGTAATGAAGAGACAATCGCGGAGTGGGACTCCTGTGACTTAGGTTCCCCGACCCAGAGTCACGGGGGTTTGACGATAAGGAGTCTCGTGGTCGACCTCGATCGAGGTACTCTCGACAGGAGTGGGACGAGAGGTACTCTCGACAGGAGTGGGACGAGAGGTACTAACGTCGAATACGGGACCCAAGGTTCTTTCGTTCGAACGGTCGAAGACTGTAATTTTAAGATTGATACATAGAGTTTATGTCAGGGACCCTGGAACCTGAACTCTTAGATGTCACCTCAATAGCCCCTATTTTCGACTGACTGCAAAACACACCCGGTGACACGTGTGGGTACCACGAACGGGACGAACGTAGACCGTACGATTGTTACGAGGAATGAAATAGAAGAAACGTGTTGAAACGGACACAAACAGAAAGGGTACAAAAGGAAACGGAGGTCCTCAAGTCTCTATAACTAAGAAAGAGAACCTTAAAAAAAGGACCATGTAAAAAAAAAGGGTAAAAGGTGGAACGTCTTCTGAACCACAAACCAAGGGATTATAGCTAAGATGGACAAGGAGTTAACGGATTTCCATTAGGTTAGACATAACGGACACCAACCAATATACTGGATCAAGACCCGTTACACTATGTCCTCTCCAAACGATCTTCGACGACCCTTTCCAGAAAGAATGAGCAATCTCTCTTACTATGTTTCAATAGTAGAAAGAGAGAAGTCAAACTCGCTCCATTGTATGTCGTCACTTTACGATACTGGTCTAGGACATCGGTATTTCCCTTGGTCTTTATCCTACTGCGGTTACGACACCCGTCTCGTCTCTCCACTGTTTTAGAACACAAAGGTACTGTACAGAAATGGATACCAAGTTAGTTGAAACTCCACGTAGGATGAAGGTTTAACGGAAAAACGTTAGATCGTTTTAACGAACGACAAATTTAGTCAGAACTAAAAGGTAAAGAATGTCGACTTCCGTAGGATTGTGGAAAAATGGAAACGAAGGAGAGCACGGTTGAGGACTATCTAGTCCTAAGTCAAATTCACAATAAAAGAAGCCTAAAGGGTTCAGACTCAATCCCGGGACATGAAGACGAGAGTAACAGACATTCTGCGAAGTAGTGACGTAGTATTGTCGGACGTGTTTGACGATCGTCTATTAAGGTTTTCCCGTCTTCGATAAAGACAGAACAGTGACAGTGTCACGGTCGGTGTCTCGTCTACGAATAATCTCTGAACGACTTTCTTCCCCGACGTTCCGGAGTACGGTCACAGTAGTGCAAATGAGTAAATCCGGGAAGAGTGGAAACGACGGTCCGAGGATAGAGGTCGACCGTCACACCACACGGGAGAAATAAGTTAGGTAAGAGGGTGACCTTCCGGCGGAGAGTGGGAAATTGAGTAGGTGGGTCGATCGGTAAAATGACTGAAAGGAGTGGAAGACGAACAGGGACACCATTACCGGTCGGACCATGACGATAGGACAAGAATGAAGGGTTCGGAGGGTCTGGACGACTCTGAAGTCGAGAAGGAAGGACGGTGGGGGGTGTTTCCGGTACGACTAACAGTTAAAGAATGAAGACTCCCTTGACGTTCTATACTTTATTTATTGTTGTAAGTATACCCACAAACTAGAGAAGGAAATTTATATCATTTCTATTTTATTTGATTACCCTAGTTGTCCCGAGTCTGTGGTCCCCAGATCCTTAAACACTTTGTAAAATAGTTCTTCAATACCGTACAAAACACATCGGGTCTACCTTTTAACTTCTATATAAACATTTGTTTTTGATTTTGGTCTTCAATCGAACGTAGAAAGAGAATGTGTACCTTTAACTCTCCACCGACGTGACACTGTCTGACAGTCTGTTAAAAACCAATGTACTTATCACACTTTTTGACCAGACAAAAAGGACCCGATTGATATTACTAACATTGTCTCAATAGTCTTACTATGACACTCTCGTTTATGGATGACCAAAGGTAAAGGATAAATAGAGTCTCTTTTTAGCATACACTTTTATAAACATTAAGAACGTTTCGTACCTCTGTTTATTATTCGTTATAAATACCGAAGTAAAAGTCCTCCTTTTAACTTCAACAAAAATAGTATGTAAGTGAATCCAGTCATTATTAAGAACGGAAGAAGGATTACGGAAGATAAATAGTAGATATGAAAAAATTTAAATTCAAAAGTAATCAATGATTAGGTTTTATTTCTTATAGAATGTTATTTGGGATAGTGACAAAGTTGTCAATCGTTCTATGTTAGTCGGAACGAAGTAACTATAAAGAGAATATAAAAGGGGGATATAAAAGAAATATAAGAGTCATATAAAATTCTATAACTACACCTGGTTAAAAATTTCAGACATAACTTAAATAATGTTATGACGAAAACAAAATATAAAACAAAAATACCAACACTCCGTACACCCTTAGAATCGAGGGGTTGGTCTCTAGCTTGGATGTGGAGGATGTAACTTTTCACTTCAGTTCGTCACCCTGGTAGTCCCTTCAGGAGGGTGTAAAAGAATAAATTAAGAGATTCACTCTCTCCATGATAACGATCGAGGTAAATCGTGTTCTTTACTTCAAGACTCCCTGACTTCTTATGGACCAATGTATCACCCCATTATGTACCTTTTTGGTCATGACTTGTCTTCAAACTTATTGTAGTCCCAGTATCGGATATGGCTAAGGATCGTTTCCATAGTCTACATACTGCTAGAATATCACTAAATGGTTACGGAACTTACTTAGTTCTTTAGTCAGCCGATTATAAAAAGGTAGAACTCCTGAAGGGACCACCGATTATACCAATTCGTAGACAGATGTTACACCCTCTGGGTCCAAGTCGGGGACCCAGTCCTTCTAGGGGACCTCTTCCTTTACCGTTGGGTGAGGTCATGAGAACAGATCTTTTAGGGTACCTACCTCCTCGGACCATCCGATGTCGTGAACCCCAACGTTTCTCACCCTGTACTGACTCACTGAAGTGAACAAAGTAGAGACTGAAATGTGTATGTGACATGATCGATATCATTACCTTTTTTAATTTTTCTTTTAAGTAATCTTTAACCCAGAGAGTTACTACCATTAAAAATTTGAAATAACTACTCTTAAATTTATAGTACTTTAAATGATAAAGTTCGCATCCTAAGTTACCCAAAATCACATAAATGTCTTAACATGACGATAGTAAAAGTAATTAGAAATTGACAAGTTTAGACGAAATAGGAGTCACGGATTTTGTTCACAGACTATAATACGTAAGTTATTAACAAACAACTGTTGTACTAAAATATGTATCTTTTATGATTTCTACGGTGGTTTTTTGATGATCTCGACTAGTTATTTGAATCATTTCAAAGTCCTATGTTTTAAGTGTGTGTCTTGAGACAACATGAGGAGGATATGTGATTGTTGTTTTCTAGTCCTTTTCTTTAGTTATTTACTTAGGGTAAATGGTAACGTTGTTTTCCTTCTTTTACCGATCCCTGTTTGGATAGATTCGTCCGTTTTCTGGACATCCGTCTTTTGACATTCTATAACTACTTTCTATTGTTTTTACTGAGTTTTTCTACCTCTCTATATGGAAAAAGAACCCAACCTTCTTAGTTACAACATGTTTACTGATATGATGGGTTTCGTTAGATGTCTAAGTTACGTGAGAGATAATTTGGTTACCGTAAAAATTGTCTTGATCTTGTCTTTAAAAACGTTAAACATCCCTTTAAGTTTTCTGGGGTTTGTTCGTTTCGTTAGAACTCTTTCTTTTTACCTTGACCTCCTTAATCAAAGGGACTGAAGTTTGATATGGTATTATATTTCGATGACCGTGTTTTTGTCTTTACATTTGGTTACCTTGTCCTCTCTTTCGGGTCTCTATTTGGGTGTTTGTGGGTCCCAGTAGATTAGATACTGTTTCCTGTGTTCTGATATGTGACCTCTTTTCTGTTATTAACCACGATCCTTTTACCGTGTTTATGTACATTTTCTTACTTTAACCTTGTGAGGGATTAAGGGACTAAACAGACTCCTCCGAAATGTTTATCGACTCCTCTCTTATCTTTGTTTCCGTTCCCTCTTTCCGTTTCTATATGGGTTTACTTACTTCTCAAGGTCTCTTACCTTTCCTCCTTTTTTATTCAGAAGTTTACTTATCACGTTTCTATATCTCGGTTTGTTATTCTACCCTTTCTGATCTCTAGAGAAGTTCTTTTAACCTCTATAGTTCCCTTTCACAGTACGTTCGTACCGTCCTATTTCCTGTCTTTACCATTCCGGGATTGTCTTCATCTTCTCTAATTCTTCTACACCGTTCTTATATGTCTTGATATGTTTCTTTTAAAATTACTGGACCAATTAGTACTACCACGACGACGAGTGGGTCTCGGTCTATAGGACCTCACACTTCAGTTCACCCGGAATCTTTCGTAGTGATCCTTGTTTCGACCACCTCCACTACTTTAAGGTCGACTCGATAAGTTTAGAATTTTCTACTACTTTTACGCATTCACTTTCACGACGTGAGACATACGGTCGTTTAAACCTTTTGAGTCGTCACCGGTGTTCTGACCTTTTCCAGTGAAAAGTAAGGTTAGGGTTTCTTCCCGTCAAGGTTTCTTATAAATTTTATGGTATGTTAAGAAGATTAAAGTGTACGATCGTTCAAATACGAGTTTTAGGAAGTTCGATCCGAAGTCATCATACACTTGTTTATTGAAGGTCTCCATGTTCGACCTCGATCTTTTCCGTCTCCTCAGTCTCTATTTTAACGGTTGTAAACAACCTAGTAAGGTCTTTTTGAAGATGAAGACGAAGTAACTGATGTGATTGTAGAAACTGAGACACCTAGTGTTGTTTGGCACCTTTTAAGAATTTCTCTACCCTCTTGGCCTACCAAAATATACAGAACACTCTTTAGTCATTCGTCCAGTTCATCGTTTTCAATCTTAACCTATACCTTGACTGACCCAGTGTAAAGAGGTTTCTTCTCTTTGTGTCCCTAACTTGGACACAGAGGATGTAACCGTCCAAATAAGAAATGGTGACTCGGTGGGATGCCTACCGGTTGTTCGTGTACCTTTCTTCGAGTTGTCGTGATTAATAATCTCTTTCAGTTTCGATGTTACGTCACAGTGGAGCACTACGAGGTTTAAACAACAAATGAGTCAGTACAGGCTAAGAAACAGGTCGGTAGTTGTCGTCGTGAGGTCTTACGGGACAGGAAGTAATAGAGGACCTTAAACGAGTTTAACTACAGGTAACACAACCACTACGGTAAGTTGGTAGAGTAGGAGACACTGGAGGGAGAAGAGATAGAAGAGGTTTAAGTTCCAGGAAAGGTTACTCAGTCAGGAAGAGTAGTCCACCGGTTTCATAACCTCGAAGTCGAAGTCGTAGTCAGGAAGGTTACTTATAAGTCACAACTAAAGGAAATCTTCACTGACTGAACTAGAGAAACGATAGGTTCGCTGAGAGTTCTTAGTAGAGGTCGCGCTGTCAAACTTTCGTAGTCAAGAGGTCGTGAGTCGGAAGAACTACCGGGTTGAGAGTGTAGAGATGCACTGCTGACCCTTTCGGTATCGAAACTGATCCACCTGTAAACAACCGGTTCATTACAGACGAAAACTTATATGACAGATCCAACCAGTATCGAAAAGAAAGTTCCTCCTTCGTAGAAAAGTAAAGTACCGACGTTAGAGACAGGTGTCACTAAAACCTCGGGTTCTTTTATTTCAATCGGTAACAAAGGTATAAAGGGGGGTAGATAAACGGAACTACCACTTCCTGTCCCTACGGTCCGAACGACATCAGGTACCCCAGCGTTTCTCAACATGTTCTGTCTCACTGACTTGTCGTTTTAAAGGGAACTGTACTACCCTGGTCTCCGGTACTAGAATCAAAAATCCTACAACTCTAAATTCGGTCGAAAGGGGCGAGAAGAGACAGTAGAAGTAGTTATCCGAGTAATAAAGGAGAAGTGGAAGATGGTAATCCCACCACAGTAAACGTATAAACACCAAAAACTATAAAGAGGGTCGTTAGAACTAAGGTCGAATACTAAGAAGGTCGGGTTGTAAAGTGTACTATATGAGACATGTATTCAATTCGTTCGTTCCACTGTTATGTGTCTAAACGGTATGAGGAAAGTTTTTAAACTTAGTCAGGTAACAAAGTACAGACCAAGTTTGACAACGAAGAACTAGACGTTCAAAGAACGCTCTATCTATTTCACCAGACCATGAGGGTAGAGAAATTCTTAAAGGGTGTCAAACACCAATAGGTATGTCTGTTTTTAAAATCGTATCAATTACTTCGTCTTTATCTACAAAAAGACCTTAAGTAAACGAAAAAGGTACTAGGTTGTTTACAACTCTTAAACTAGAGACCAAGGAGACGGAAAAGACTTAGGTCGAACACGTAGACCTTCAAGAAACACCTGATAACTGTGGATCGAACTTCCTAACTAAAACTCGTATTTGAACTATCGTATTTACTCGACTTAACATACCATCCAACTTGTAAGAAACCATAACGAGAAGAAACCCTAACCTTACTTTTGACCGGAAAAGGTCAGGACACCGGTGACGACTCAAAAGTTTTACACGACTATAGAACTCATGTCTTGAAATTGTCGTAATAGAAAATCTAAAATTTATCGAGTCGACCTTAAAGTAGTGGAGGTGAAAGACACAACTATCATCACGAAATATTCCGGGTGAACTGAAGTGTGAGGTCCTTCAGACCGAGATCCACTCACTGGTGTGGTAGTACCAACGGACCCAGTAATTCCGGAAACTTTTATGTTAAGAAGACACACAGAACGGAAAAGAATTTTGGAAGACGAAGACAATCCAGGCATATCAAAGACAAACCAGGTGCGGTAAAGAAGACGAAGACAGTCCAGGTAGGGTCTAGTCTTTTCGGTAATAGTTTTTTAGATGTTTATTATTTATGACCTCTCCCATACCTCTTGTCCTTTGAGAAAACAGGACGACTACTCTTACATCTAACTATATACGTGATACCCCTTGTCGTATACCTTCGAGGGATTTTTATGATTTTTATCTTGGTGGTTTACCACGTAGTTGGGTAATGACTCGTATACGAGTCTCTTTTTAACAACAAGTTTTTCTGTGTACGTGGGGTTACAAGACACGTCGTGATAAATGTCATTACCAACCAAATGGTGTGACATTCGAAGGTGTTACCTTCGTTGTATTTACAAGTAGTTATCTCCTTACCTATTTCTTCTACTCCAAGTGTATGTGTTACCTATAACGAGTAGGTACTTTTTCCTCACTTTAACCCAGTAGACATCTCTTCACCTACCAGATTTCTGATAGTATATCTCACTTCATTTAGTCTTTCTCTTTTTATATTATATAATTACATATATACACCTTATATATTTTTAACATACCTAATAGAGTAAACGTTTTGTCTTTATCTCTGTATCTATGTCTCTTGTTCACATACCTGTGGTCACTACCTTTCCCTCAAACCCTACTTAACCCTCTGACCCCAACTGTATATATGTGATAACTATGATACATATTTTGTCCATTGTTCTTTAGACAATATATCGAGTCCCTTGAGATGAGTCACGGGACACTTTTGGATTTACTCTTCTTTTAGGTTTTTTCTCCCCGATATACACATCCATATCGACTAAGTGAAACGACATGTTATCTTTGACTGTGTTGAAAACTTCGTTGAGATTAGGTTATTTTTAATTAATTTCTTTAATTCTTTACAAACAACTTATTTACTTACCATTCTAAATTTCTCGAATGACATCTCAACCCATCTGTTCTATATGTGTGTACTTGTCGACCTTTTATTTTATGAAGTGTCATGGTGTAACTTCAATAAATACATAAATAAATAAGTAAATCTTCTATGGATTACTTAAAAATGGGACGGGGTCCACCCTAACGACAACTTTCAAAGTAAGAATAGGATCTCTTTGGGTCGTGTAAAAATTTTTTCACTAGGACCAGAAACAAACTTCTGTGACAGAAAATTATAGATGTATTTTTTTACAGTGATAACAAGCTGAAACGTTTTAAAAGATAATTATCGTATATCAGATATCAGGGATAAGATTTCATTCGTTTAAATTACTCTGTAATAAACGTAGTACTCTGAAAAAATCTACAATCTAACTACACCTTTGTCTAGTTCTTCGTTGTCAATCTTGACTTGTACTTTGTTGTCTGACCAAGGTTTAACCCTTTCCTCATGTAGTTTCTACGTATATCAATAGGACGAATAAATTGAAGATACGTCTCATGTAGTACACTTTTCGGTCCGACCTACTTCGTGTTTGACCTTAGTTCTAATGAACCTCTTTATAGTTATTGGAGTCTATACGTCTAGTGTGGTGGGAATACCGTCTTGCACTTCTCCTTGATTTCTCGGAAAACTACTTTCACTTTCTCCTCTCACTTTTTCAACCGAATTTCGAGTTGTAAGTCTTGTGATTCTAGTACCGTAGGTCAGGGTATTGAATCACCCTTTATCTACCCCTTTGTCACCTTTGTCACAGTCTAAAATAAAAACCCCCCGAGGTTTTAGTGACGTCTACCACTAACGTCGGTACTTTAATTTTCTGCAAATGAGGAACCTTCCTTTCAATACTGGTTGGATCTATCGTATAAGTTTTCGTCTCTGTAATGAAACGGTTGTTTATAGGTAGATCAGTTTCGACATCAAAAGGGTCATCAGTACATACCTACACTCTCAACTTGAGATTTCTTTCGACTCGTGACTTGTAACTACGAAAACTTGACACCACAACCTCTTCTGAGAACTCTCAGGGAACCTGACGTTCCTCTAGGTTAGTCAGTTAGGATTTCCTTTAGCCAGGACTGATAAGTAACCTTCCTGACTTCGACTTCGACTTCAAGATTATGAAACCGGTGGACTAAACTTCTTGACTGAGTAAACTTTTCTGAGACTACGACCCTTTCTAACTCCCACCTTCCTCTTCCCCTGTTGTCTCCTACTCTACCAACCTACCGTAGTCGCTGAGTTACCTGCACTCAAAACTTGTTCCGGGACCTCAACCACTACCTGTCCCTTTGGACCACACGACATCAGGTACCCCAGTGTTTCTCAGTCTGTGTTGATTCACTGACTTGAACTACACCTTTTTATGAAGATCTTTGTCTTCAGTATTAAACTTTAATTCCAGTACTCCATACTTAAGAGTCATTATGAGTCTCGAACTCAAAACTTTTATATGAAGAAAAAAAATTACTCTATTTTCTTTTAAACCTTCATAAGTAACTTAAAGTATCCCATTTCTCTTTGATCAAAAGTTTGAAGTACTATTAGAATAATTCATTATATTATTGTACGATTTCATTTAATAAAAGGTTTTCACACTCAATGACTGACCCCATCCTGATACCGAATTCCAAATAACTAGAAACTGTAAACTTTTTCAGACTAGAAATGGGTAGACCTCCATAAGGTTGAAACTTAATATAAGAAAATAACACCTCACTTGTCAACACTATGTTTTCTCGAAGTAGGTTTTCTTCGTCGTACTCGTTTTTTCTTTTTCTTTGGTTCGAAAAGACTCAATCTAAAGCCATCAACAAACTGAGATATACGTAATTCCTTCCCGATTCAACCCGGGTGTGACAAACATGTGAATGTTAGATCCGGAGTCTTTTAAGATTGGTAGTTAGATAAAAAGGCACCGGAAGATATCCCTCAATGAATGATTTTGTGATGACATTACTGGTAAAAATCTAGAAAGAGAGTCAACGTCATGGTTGACAGAGACAGGTAACGGACGAAAGTCGACTTAGGTAATCAAAATTTGATAGGTCTAGGTATAGGTTTGGAATAGACACGAAGTCGTCGTCTCGGGACCGACACCGATCTCGTCTCGTTATACGAAGGGATTCAACTTCTCGAGAGTGAGACACAGTAATTCGTACCGTCGTCTATGAGACTTCACGGTGAAACTACCGTCATGTTTTTTCGGTACGACACCCACTAACTAGTAGACCCAAAGACTTAATGACCAGGACTCTTGATAACGGTAGTCGGTCCTTTCCAGTCCAGGGATCCTCGTAAAATCTACTGTGTAAAACTTTAATGATCTGATTCGTGTGAAAAAAAAAAAAAAGACTTCGTTAAGAGATGATTGACATACGTCAATAACTCGACTATAATAGAAACCCCTTATCAGTCAGTAGAAAGGTAGGATCCAAAGACTTCGGAACGGTACATTAGTTCCCTCTGATATCTGGTATCACTCTTTTTTGTGACTGAACTTTAGTATATCTTGACCCAAACTTTAGATCGAGGTGATGAATGATCGAACCCGAGAATCTTCTCATAAAGTTGGATACAATTTATCCCAACTATTATCATGGATATGGGACCCCAAGAAGTTTCGGTATTTACTCTAGTATTATTAATACCACGACTCACGTACTAGAATGTGTTCCATTCGGGTATTACATACTTCGAATATAGTATAATAATAACAACGTAATCACAAGAATAGTATTTCTACTTACTGTTTTACCCTAGGAGTTACAAGGTCAATTGTAGATCCACTACCGTTAGTTAAGTTAAATGAGGTAAAAATAAAATAAATAAATAAATAAAAAATTAATTTAAAAATAAAAATGTAATAAAATGAAATGTTATGACATAACCAAAACGGTATGTAACTGTACTTAGGTAGAACCCACATGTACGCAAGGGTTTATACTTGGGGGAGGGTGGAGGGAGGGGTATTGTAGAGAGACCCAGTAGGGGCACGTGGTCGGGGTTCGTAGGACATAGGACGTAACCTGTATCTGACCGCTAAGCAAAGAATGTACTATCATATGTACAAAGTTACGGTAAGAGGGTTTAGTAGGGTGGGAGAGGGAGAGGGAGACTCAGGTTTTCAGGTGAGATGTGTAGACACAGAGAAAACGACAGAGCGTATGTCCCAGTAGTAACGGTAGAAAGATTTAAGGTATACATACACAATCATATGACATGACCACAAAAAGAAAGACCGACTGAAGTGAGACATATTAGCCGAGGTCAAAGTAGGTAGAGTAATCTTGACTAAGTTTACATAATAAAAATTATCGACTCATTATGAGGTAACACATATACATGGTGTCGAAAGAGTAGGCAAGTAGACGACTACCTGTAGATCCAACAAAGGTACAGGACCGATCATATTTGTCACGACGCTACTTGTAACCCCATGTGCACAGAGAAAGTTAAGACCAAAGGAACCACACATACGGGTCGTCACCCTAACGACCCAGTATTCCATCAAGATAAACGTTAAAAAATTCCTTAGAGGTGTGACAAGAGGTATCACCGACATGATCAAACGTAAGAGTGGTTGTCACATCCTCCCAAGGGAAAAGAGGTGTGGGAGAGGTCGTAAACAACGAACGTCTAAAAACCTAGCGTCGGTAAGACTGACCACACTTCACCATGGAGTAACACCAAAACTAAACGTAAAGAGATTATTACTCACTACAACTCGTAAAAAAGTACACAAACAATCGGTAGGCATACAGAAGAAACCTCTTTACAGATAAATCAAGAAACCGGGTGAAAAACTAACCCAGTAAATAAAAGGACCTTAACTCGACGTACTCAACGAGCATATAAAAACTCTAATCAACGAACAGTCAACGAAGTAAACGATAATAAAAGAGGGTAAGTCTTCCGACAGAAAAGTGGAACGAATATAAAAGGAAACAACACGTCTTCGAAAATTAAAATTAATCTAGGGTAAACAAATAAAAACGAAAATAAAGGTCTTAAGACCCCCCACCTAGTATCTCCTAGGACGACACTAAATACAGCCTCTCGTTAAGTGAGGTAAAAATTTCTGTACTTTATTTCACGAACTCTTCACTCATCCTGTCAAAGACTGAACTTTTTTAAAAACACACGTTCTGGTTATATGAACATAAATCGACATAATGATTGGTCCTATACTAATTGACCAGATTTCGGAACGATCAGGTTCTCCCTAGACGCTAGTTGTCGTCGTCGTAGTGGATCATCTAATATGTAGAGTCCAGTGTAACGTTCGGAAGACTTACTCTTAGATGTAAATTGTTCTAGGGGTAAATTTACTGTCTGTTTTCCTTCAAACTCTTCGTCACCAGATTACACAATGTAATCTTTGTGTGAATCTTTTCTGTCTTCTTGGTCTGTAGTTTAACAGTTGTAGGTAACCTAGTAGTTTTATCGTTTTCTCAAGGTCTTTTTATAGATTAAGACGAAATAAGTGATACGGTTTTGGAAACTGATACGTATAGTGTTGTTAGACACCTTTTAAGAATTTCTCTACCCTTATAGTCTGGTGGAATGGACGAAAGACTCTTTAGATATACGTACAGTTCTTCGTTGTCAAACTTGGTCGGTACCTTGCTATCTGATCAGGGTTTAGTCCTTTCCTCATATAGTTCGGACATATAACAGTGGGATGAATAAATTGAATATACGTCTCATGTAGTACTCTTTACGACCCGACCTACTTCGTGTTCGACCTTAGTTCTAACGTCCCTCTTTATAGTTGTTGGAGTCTACTGTGGTGGGAATACCGTCTTTAGCTTCTCCTTGATTTCACGAAGAACTACTTTCACTTTCTCCCCTCACTTTTACAACCGAATTTTGAGTTGTAAGTTTTTTGATTCTAGTACCGTAGACAAGGGTAGTGAAGTACCGTTTATCTAACCCTTTGTAACCTTTGTCACAACCTAAAATAAAACCCCCCGAGGTTTTAGTGACGTCTACCACTGAATTCGGTACTTTAATTTTCTGTGAACGAGGAATCTTCTTTTCGATACTGGTTGGATCTGTCGTATAATTTTTCGTCTCTGTAATGAAACGGTTGTTTGTAAGTAGATGAGTTTCGATACCAAAAAGGACATTAGTACATACCTACACTCTCGACCTGGTATTTCTTTCGACTCGCCACTTCTTAACTATGAAGACATCACAACCTCTTCTGAGATCTCTCAGGGAACCTGACGTTCCTCTAGGTTGGTCAGTTAGGATTTCCTTTAATCAGAACTTAGAAGTAACCTTCCTGACTACAACTTCGACTTTGAGGTTATGAAACCGGTGGACTACGTTTCTTGACGGAGTAACCTTTTCTGGAACTACGACCCTTTCTAACTTCCGTCCTCTTCTTCCTCTACTGTCTCCTACTTTGAACTACCTGTGCTCAAACTCGTTCGAAACTCTCAACCACTACCTATCCCTTCGGACCGCACGACGTCAGGTACCCCAGTGTTTTACAAGCTGTACTAACTCCTTGACTTGACTTGACTTTACTTGACTTGACTTGACTTGACTTACACAATGTTCGATTCAGAACACCACTGCTAATCAAAACTATCCTTCTAACCTCCCGAACGACTACTCCAAACTAAATACAACCCAGAACCTACTGTCTGAAGTTTCTTCCGGTCTTCCATGCAAGTACCCACCCTATGTTATTTTTATTTCCGTACTTCTAAAACAGAAAGACATTTTTACATAATACAAATCTCTTTCGTGATCATCAAAGTGTTTGATTTAATGTCCCTTATGTCTTACTTCATCACCCTCTACTCCGATTTTGTAAACCAACCATTGTCTTAACACTGGACAGAAGTTTCGGTATAATATGTCATACTTATAGGATATATTTTACTCTCGTCTTTCAAATCAATAAACCCCCTTTATCCTTACGGAATCATTAACTCAACTCCTCCTGAATACAAACATTAACTTTACAACCTGACCTTCTAGTTCTCTATTTGACCCTAACCTAGTAGTCTCTTCTGTAATCTTCCTTCTATTGATTAAATCAAAACTTGTATGTACCAAACTTCGTAGATTCCCTACAAGTACACTTCCACGTGTCTTTCCCGTTAAACCCGACTCTCCCTTCTAGTTCCGTCTCTCCACCCAAAACCTCCGTAAAGATCTAGATACATTTACCTTTAATACCGTCGTATACTTTAGTTGGTTTATTACACACGTCAAATAATTCCTTCTCGTATTGAGTCGTAATTTGTAATCACTACTAAATTTTGGACTCACTTTTCTCTTTACGATTATAAGTGAGTGACATCTTATAAGAAATACATGTGTGTCTTGTGTGGTCGGGGGTGAGACGTTATGATGAAAAGAAAAAATTTTAACGTAGACTATAATTACTTTTGGACGAAGGTTTAGAGGTCTAAAAAGGTCTGAGAAGTAAAACGATCATTACCGAGATTTGAGGTGGGTCAAGACGGTTTTTCTTCTGTTTCAATTTTATCTGTGTCATTGACAGATGTAGAGGAGGTTCTGATCTTCGACGAAAATATAATTATTTGATGGGTCTTGAGTATTGTTATTGAATAATTGTAAAGGAAACGAAGAGGTTGTAATGTCTAATTTTCGTAGTTAAGAAGTCAAGAGTCGAAAGAAATATCAGATTGAGAGTGTAGGTATGCACTGATGACCTTCTTGGTATGGAAACTGAAACAGGGGATTTTCAGATTAGTACATTTATTGAACATAAATAAATACCACGAAAAGACAAGTATACTACTAAAGGGTGGTTAATACAAGAAATAAAAAGTCTTATTGGAGAACTTTCTTCGTGAGAAAGAAATAGGGTTAAAGTTTCGATTCCGTTGACTCCGAGTCACCAGAAAGGATTGTAGAGTCTTAACCTCATACTAGGTTGGATCCGAAAATCTAAGATTTCCAGAACGGAAATCGGACAATTAGCTTGTCTAATATGGTTCGAGTCCCACAATCACATAAACCCGACGATGATGTTACGGTATTTGATCCACCGAATACTTACTGACTCTAAATAACGAATGACAAGACCTCCGACTCTTCAGATTCTAGTTCTACGTCCGTCTAAGTCATAGTCCATTTTTGGATAAAGGACCAAGTGTCTGTCGGTAGAAGAACGAAATGGAGAGCACCATCTTCCTCATTTTCAAGAAAGACCCCAGAGAAAAATATTCTCTGAATAAATATCCACGATACTGAAGTACTGGACAAACAGAGGATTTTCGGAGTGGAGGATTATGGTAATGAAACTTTGGACCAAAATTGTATGATTAAAATCCCTTTGTGTTTGTCGTCTTAGTATCATGAGTTAATGTACTAAATAAAGGAAGTCTAGTCTTTTATTACCAGGTCAGTGGAGTAGACGATCTTTGAATTTTTTCCTTTAGATAATGAAGGAACCAATACCTCCTCCTGTGAACTAGAAGTGAAATCTACAATGGTGACGACATTTGACATGAGAAAGAGGAACTACACAAAGTAACTAACCGTAAACCATTGGTGTATTCCGTTTGTTTGACGATTAACCTTCGTTGTTACGTATTTTTTAATAAAAATAAAGTTTTGATATTATTTTTTATTTGTTTTTGACGGATCAGTCTTACAGTCTTGTTCTAAACGAAAAGTTATCTTTGGTACTTAAAAAGTTGATTCTTTCGTGACGTCGGAGTTCTCAACAGACTTGTTCTCCTCAACTCTCTACAGGTTTATGAAAATTACTGTTACTTTTAACAGTATGATTATCTGACCGGTTTTTTTCAATATAGACCTCCCCAATAAACTCCGCGTGATACCTCAAACAGGATTGACAGTATGAAAATTTTTTTAAACATTGTTAGGAAAAAAGTGTACAATTTAAAACTACTACCGTTGTCTTTTACTGACACATGTTCCGACACAACCAGATATGTAAATTTTCTATATTATATGTGTATGTACACCCTTCTTAAAATCTCGTTTCACATATCGAAATACATTTTATTTTAACGTTATATAAAACACTTGTTTCATAAGGTGTCCTACACACGATCACCACCTCGACTTTGTCTTAGGATGTTTATTTAAAATTTATGAGTAGCGTAAAAACAACGACAAGTCAGCGAGTCAGTACAGACTGAGAAAGTCAGGGTACCTGACGCCGTACAATCTGAAGAAGGTGATAGAGGACCTCGAACGAGTTTGAGTACAGGTAACTCGTTACTTCGGTGGGTTGGTAGCGTAGAAGACAGTGGGGGGAAGAGGACGGGAGTCAGAAAGGTTCGTAGTCGTAGAAAAGGTTCCTCAACCGAGAAGTATAGTTCACGACTTCGTAACTTCGAAATCGTAGTCGGTAAGACTACTTATAAGTCCCAACTAAATAAAATAAAAAAAACACGAGAAATATAAAAATAATAATAAAAAATTAAATGTTATCACATAACCAAAACGGTATGTAACTGTATTTAGGTGGTACCCACATGTACGACTTGGGGGAAGGGTGGTGGGAGGGGTATAGTAGAGAGACCCAGTAGGGTCACGTGGTCGGGGTTCGTAGGACATAGGAATAACTGACCAAACTAGAGAAACGTCAGGTTCCCTGAGAGTCCTCAGAAGAGGTCGTGGTGTAAAACTTTCGTAGACAAGAAGTCATAAGTCGGAAGAAATACCAGGTTGAGAGTGTAGACATGTATTGAATGACTTCTTTAGTATCAAAACTGACATACCTGTAAACAACCGTTTCAATACGAAGACGAAAAATTATACGAAAGAAACAACCAGTATCGAAAAGAAGGTTCCTCGTTCATAGGAAATTAAAGTACCGACGTCAATGACAGGTGTCACTAAAACCTCGGGTTCTTTTAATTCAGGTAACGACAAACGTAGAGGGGGGGTGGGGTGGTGGTAAACGATACTTCACTACCCTGGTCTACGTTACTAGGAGTAAAAAATTTGAGACTCAATACAGTAGAAAAAGTGAAAGGAGAAAGTGACAGTAGTTTACGAGAAATCAAGGAGAAGAGGAAGACGGTAATCCCACCTCAGTAGACGTATAGACTCAAATAACTATAAAGAGGATCGTTGGAACTAAGGTCGAACTCGAAGTAGGTCGAACCGTAAAGTATACTACGTATAACGTACGTTCAATTTATTCATCCCATTGTATATCTCGGAACTATATGAAGAAAAGATTAAAATTTGGTCAGGCAACAACGTCGTAGAGACCGTCCATACCCCAAACTAAAATTTACGCTAACACGGGAGGGGTGCCAGAACACCGAAGAAGAAACAGGAACCTATACCCCATAGAAAATACCACCCAAGGTTGTAAGAGGACATCTACCAACAAGTCGCCAACCAACACTAAAACCACAAAAACATCTTCTCCTCGAGTACATAAAGATGAGTCAGTAAAACTCAAGATCTACCAAATTCTCACCAAAATCATAAAGTATTTGTCATAAGGCCCTCTTCCGTTACCGTGGGGTGAGGTCATGAGAACGAACCTTTTAGGGTACCTACCTCCTCGGACCACCCGACGTCAGGTACCCCAGCGCTTCTCAGCCTGTACTGACTCGTTGAAGTGAAAGTGAAAAGTGAAAGTACGCAACCTCTTCCTTTACCGTTGGGTGAGGTCACAAAAACGGACCTCTTAGGCTCCCTACCCCCTCGGACCACCCGACGGCAGATACCCTAGTGTATCTCAGTCTGTGCTGACTTCGCTGAATCGTCGTCGTCGTCTTCGTAACCTCTTCCTTTACCGTTGGGTGAGGTCATAAGAACGGACCTCTTAGGGTCCCTGTCTCCTCGGATCACCCGACGGTAGATACCCCAGTGTGTCTCAGTCTGTGCTGACTTCACTGAATCGTCGTCGTCGTCATTTATCATAAGATGGAAGTAGACTCTCAAGCTTTGTGACGTTATTACGTAACAATGTATACTAATAGTGTCGTTGGGTATTCAAGTCTCTATGACTCATTTAACAAATTCTCATTACCGTTTCCTCTTATTCTCAGTACCCAGTTACCCGAGGATTCAGTAGGATGTATTGATAGTAGGACGACGAAACGAATTTTACTGGAACATGGTCGGTCTTGATCTTGACAGAGAACTCAGACGTTTCAGGAAAGGATCTTAAGAAAAGAGCCAAGACAAGAGAAAAGTTTATCGACTTGACTGTGACCTTCAATCACAATTAAATCTGAGATCTGTGGATTCGTTTACAAAGGTTCGAAAGAAAGTGTCCGACGTTCGACCCTAAGGACCTTGGTGACGCACACAGGGAACCGTCGTACTTCATGAAGACGAGGATCTTGGAGTTTGTAGTGACCTGAAGGTTCTATTTATAATACTTTTTCAGTTCCAGATGGGGTCGTCCGGGGACTTCTTCGACGATGTCCTTCGACCCGTACGAAGTGAGTCACTTTCGTTCATCCCTCGTGGACCTACTCCTCATTTTGTGGGAGGGTTCCTCTCTGGACCCTTCTTCTGATCACTTCCACCAATTTAGGAGAGTGACACGAACCGAATGTTGAAACGTCACCGACTTGTTTCTATGTCTCTTGTTAATTTAGGTGGGGTATCTACTAGGTCTGGATCAAACCTGTAGGTCACCTGCGGGTTCCTTTCTTCTTTACACTGACCTCTCAGTTTCCTTTCCTGTAATACCGGATCTATGGTCGAGATCTTAATCCCAAAACTTATAATTAGAATTACATAAATATATACACACTATTTAAAATATGTATGTAGAATATATATATATCCTTCACTTCAACCAGTCAGTACAGACTGAGAAAAACTGGGGGTACCTAACATCGGACGGTCCGAGGAGGAAGGTACCCTAAAAGGTCCGCTCTCATGACCTCACCCAACGACAAAGGAAGAGATTATGTATATATTTAAAACGTAAACGTATACAGTAAATATATACATATATATATAATATATATGAATGTATATATATATATATATATATATATGAACTTCACTTCACTTCACTTCACTTCACTTCACTTCACTTCACTTCACTTCACTTCAGCGAGTCAGCACAGGTTGAGAAACGTTGGGGTACCCGACATTGGATAGTCCGAGGAGACAGGTACCCTAAAAGGTCCGTTATCGTGACCTCACCTAACGGTAAAGGAAGAGGTCGCCTAGAAGGGCTCGGTCCCTAGCTTGGGTCCAGAGGGCGTAACATCTGTCTACGAAATGGTAGACTCGGTGGTTCCTTCAGGTATATATATGAATGTACATATATATGTATATATGACTCTTCCGTTACCGTGGGGTGAGATCATGAGAACGGACCTTTCAGGGTACCTACCTCCTCGGACTATCCGACGTCAGGTACTCCAGTGATTCTCAACCTGTACTGACTCACTGAAGTGAAAGTGAAAAGTGAAAGTACGTAACCTCTTCCGTTACCGTTGGGTGAGGTCACAAGAACGGACCTCTTAGGGTTCCTACCCCCTCGGACCACCCGACGGTAGATACCCTAACGTGTCTCAGCCTGTGTTGACTTCGTTGAATCGTCGTATATATATATATATATATATATATGTGTATATACATATATATTTATATATATGTGTGTGTGTGTGTATATATATATCGATGCACGATCGTTTCTTTACGAGTTTTAAGAGGTTCGGTCCGAAGTTATCATACACTTGGTACTTTAAGGTCTATAAGTTCGACCTAACTCTTTTCCGTCTCCTTGGTCTCTAGTTTAACGGTTGTAAGTAACTTAGTAACTTTTTCGTTCTCTCAACGTCTTTTTGTAGATGAAGACGAAATAACTGATGTTGTTTCGGAAACACACCTAGTGTTGTTTGACACCTTTTAAGACTTTCTCTACCCTTATAGATTGGTGGAATGGACGAAGGACTCTTTAGACAAACTTCCAGTTCTTCATACATACTTCCAGTTCTAACTTGGTCTGTACCTTGTTGTCTGACCAAGGTTTAACCCTTTCCTCATACAGTTCCGACATATAACAGTGGGACGAATAAATTGAAGATACGGTCTGACCTACTTCGTGTTCGACTTTAGTTCTAACGTCCCTTTTTATAGTTATTCGAGTCTATGCGTCTACACGACCCCAGGTCGGGGCCACCTAGGTCCCTTAAGCTTCCCACCTGCCGCAACCGCACCTTTCTGAATAAATAACTAACTATATTCTAATCTAATTCTTTGACATCGCATCATCCTTCTAATTCACCTCCTTCTCCCGACTTATCGAACCAAATGCGCCTTCCGGTTATTTTAAGGTCTGTTCCTTAAACGTGGTAGATGCAACCCGGTGGCCGCGGGCGAACTTATAGATTCCCACGGAGCGGAATTCGAGGGAAAGCGCGACCAGAATTGTCGGCCCCGTTCATTCATCTGGACCGCTCGGAGACGCGGGGTCCACCTCTAAGTCGGACTTCAATTTCATTTCTCGTCTCTCTCCCTTCCCCTCTCTTCTTCTCTCTCTCTCTCTGTGCCCCCCTCGGTCTCAGGGTTCTTTGGTCCGGCTCTCTGATCAAGCTCTTCGACCGGGCTCTTTGACCGGGGACCGGGGACCGGGGGCCGGGGACCGGGGGTAGGAAATAACAAGTCTTCCGGAAAATATGAAAACTATTTTGTGCCTCTAGTTACCCATTATGTTTTAATACATCGTAAGCGTTGGGTCTAAGAAAGGCATATAGTAAAACATATGTTTTCCAGAGTCCACTAAATGTAATAGAAGACCGGTTCTCTGAACAATTGTGAAAAACCGAGAGAAAGAATTACTTACAATTAAAACAAAGGGGACTTCACAAAAAGAAATTAGACGTAGAGGAATTTCGTAATTTCAATGTAGAGATATCTTGTTTCCACGTCACCCTATATTGTTTCTTCCATGAATTGAGTTTCTAGATTACAACGATTATGGTCCAGATGATGAACAAAAAGATATATGGTTGATATAGATTTTTATTTCCTATACTTTTAAACCGTCGTTCGTAACTGGGTTTTTTACTTTGAAAATTAGTCAGAATAAGATTTCTAAAACTGAGGAGTCTTCGAGGATGTAAGGATCCTACAAAATTCGAAAGACACGGAGAACGCCAGTCCTCCGGAGTTTGTTAGTGTACTCGTCGACATGCTCAGGACGTCCGTCCGATCTTTCGGTAGTCTCCCCAAAAACCTAACTTTGTGAGAAAGTTTACGTCGTCTGATTTCGGGACTTAACTGAAAAAGGTCTTTTACAGTCTTCTCACCTTTTCGTCTCGTGTTTTCGGCCGTCTAAAAACAACCCCATGTACGAATCCTTAAAGGTCTCCCCAGGGACTTCAGACTCGTGCGGAACGCATACAGTCGAAGGAAGGAGTACTGGAACAGTGCCCGCCCTAAGGAGTGTGACCGAGGGCCGTGTCTACTGTGGTGGGAATACTGTCTTTCACTTCTCTTTGATTTCTCGGAGAACTTTCTTCTCTCACTTTTTCAACCGAATTTTGAGTCGTAAGTCTTTTCATTCTAGTACCGTAGACCAGGGTAGTGAAGTACCGTTTATCTACCCCTTTGTTACCTTTATCACTGTACGAAATAAAACCCCCCGAGGTTTTAGTGACGTCTACCACCAACGTCGGTACTTTAATTTTCTGCGAACCAGGAACCTTCTTTTCAAAACTGGTTGTATCTGTCGTATAATTTTTCGTCTGTATAATGAAACGTTTCAGGTAGATCAGTTTCGATACCAAGAAGGTCATCAGTACATACCTACACTCTCAATCTGATATTTCTTTCGACTCTTGACTTCTTAACTACGAAAATTAGACATTACAACCTCTTCTGAGAACTCTCAGGGAACCTGATATTCCCCTAGGTTGATCAAGTAAGATTTCCTTTAGTCAGGACTTATAAGTAACCTTCCTGACTACCACTTCGACTTTGAGGTTATGAAACCGGTGGACTTCACTTCTTGACTGAATAACCTTTTCTGGGACTACGACCCTTTCTAACTTACATCCTCTCTTCCCCTCTTGTCTCCTACTCTACCAACCCATCGTAGTCACTGGACTACCTATACTTAAAGTCGTTCGAGGCCCTCAACCACTACCTACCCCTCCACACAACATCATGTGCCCCAACGTTTCTCAGTCTGTACTGACTCGTTGACTTAACTTGACTATCAACCTGTTCTGACTCACTTATTGCGTGAAAGTGTATAACGTTTATTGATTTGTATGTCTGTCTACCTGTGTGTACGTGTGAGTAGTATATGAGTACCTCACCTTCTGTGTTTGTTAGACGTAGGTAAGTATCAAGTTAAGTCAAGTCAGCGAGTCACCATAGACTGAGAAACGTCGGGGTACTCAACGTTGTGCGATCCGGAGGGACAGCTAGTGGTAGAGGGCCTCAAGTGTGTTTGAGTGCAGGTAACTCAGCCACTACGGTAGGTCGGTAGAGTAGGAGACAATAGGGGAAAAGGAGGACGGGGGTTAGGGAGTGTCGTAGTCTCAGAAAAGGTTACTCAGTTGAGAAACGTACTCCACCGGTTTCATGACCTCAAAGTCGTAGTAAGGAAGGTTTCTTTAGGGTCCCGACTAGAGGAAATCTTACCTGACCAACCTAAAGGAACGTCAGGTTCCCTGAGAGTCCTCAGAAGAAGTTGTGGTGTCAAGTTTTCGTAGTTAAGAAGTCACGAGTCGAAAGAAGTGTCAGGTTGAGAGTGTAGGTATGTACTGGTGACCTTTTTGGTATCGGAACTGATCTGCCTATAAACAACCGTTTGATTACAGAGACAAAAATTTATACGATAGATTCAACCAATTTTGAAAAGAAGATTCCTTATTCACAGAAAATTAAAGCACCGACGTCAGTGGTAGACGTCACTAAAACCTCGAGGGGTTTTATTTCAGACTATGACAAAGGTAACAAAGGGTAGATAAAGGGTACTTCACTACCCTGGCCCACTCACTACCCTGGTCTACGGTACTATAAGCAAAAGACTTACAACTCGAGATACGGTTGAAAAAGTGAGTGGAAAGTGAGAGTAGTTCTCCGAAAAATCAAGGAGAAGTGAAAGACGGTATTCCCCACCACAGTAGACGTATAGACTCCAACAACTATAAAGAGGGTCGTTAGAACTAAAGTCGAACACGAAGAAGGTCAGGTCACAAAGAGTACTACATGAGACGTATCTTCGATTTATTCGTCCCACTGTTATATACCGGAACTGCATGAGGAAAAGGATGAACCTTGGTCAGACAACGAGGTACAGGTCAAGATTGACAACGAAGGACTGGATGTATATCCAAAGAGTTCTCCGTCCAGTCCACCAGACCGTATGGATACAGAAAGTCTTAAAAGGTGTCAAATAACACTAGGTGTGTCAATTTCCGAAACCACATCAGTTATTTTGTCTTCACCACAAAAAGACCTTGAGAGAACGAAAAAACTACTAGGTCGTCCACAACGGTTAAACTAGAGACCAAGGAGACGGAAAAAATTTTGGTCGAATTTGTAGACCTTCAAGTGTCAAGTGTATAACGACTTCGGACCGAACCTCTTAAAACTCGTAATGAAATGATCACACACTCTACTCACGTTGACACGTCATCGAACTCTTAAGAAACGGTAACCGAAAGAAACCCTAACCTTACTTTTGACTGGAAAAGGTCAGGGCACCGGTGACGACTGAAAAGGTTTAAACGACCGTATAACTCACATCGTGAAAGTGTCGTAGTAAAGTCCTAAACTTTCTCGAGTTGACCTTAAGGTAGTGGAGGTGATCGAAACAAGCATCATTACGAAAGGTTCCGGGTGAACTGAAGGTAAGGTCCTACAGACCGAGATCCACTCACTAGTATGGTAGTAATAATAGAATCAGTACTTCTAGAAAAAACATGTCAAGAAGACACGTAAGAACGGTGCATAAGAATTATAGAAGACGAAGAAATCCAGGTATGGTAAAGACTGGAAATAACTCGGGTAGAAACGTACTTTATAAGGGAACCATAGAGATTAAAAGAACTTTTCTAGAGACGATGACGATTCAGTGAAGTCAACACAGGCTGAGACACACTTGGGTATCTGCCGTCGGGTGGTCCGAAGGGGTAGGAACCCTAAGAGGTCTGTTCTTATGACCTCACCCAACGGTAGAGGTAGAGGTTACGTACTTTCACTTTTCACTTTCACTTCAGTGAGTCAGCACAGGCTGTGAATCGGTGGCGTACTTGACGTCGGATGGTCCGAGGAGACAGGTACCCTAAAAGGTCCGTTCACATGACCTCACCCCACGGTAACGGAAGAGGTCTTCTCTAGAGATCAGAAAGGATAAAACAACAAAAGGAGATAAAGAAACGTAACTAGTGACTCCTTCCGGAAGAATAGAGAAGAACGATCTGAAACCTTGAGACGAAAGTCTACGAATATAGAAAGGAAAAGAGGAAACGAAAAGTGAAGAGAAGAAAAGTGTCGATAAACATTCCGGAGGAGTCTGTCGGTAAAACGAAAAAACGTAAAGAAAAGATACCCTACCAGAACTAGGGACAGAGAACATGTTACAGTCCTTGAAGACAGGTATCAAGTAGTCCGTGAGATAGTCTTAATCAGGGAATTTAGATAAAGAGTGAAGGTGACACATTAGTATTCCCTAAACCAAATCCAGTATGGACTTACCAGATCACCAAAAGGGATGAAAGTAGTTAAATTCAGACTTAAACCGTTATTCCTCGAGTACTAGACTCGGTATCAGTCGAGAACCAGAACAAAAACGACTGACATATCTCGAAGAGGTAGAAACCGACGTTTCTTATATTAGTTAGATTAAAGCCACAACTGGTAGACCACTACAGATACACATCTCAGAAGAGAACACAACAACCTTCTCCCACAAACGATACTGGTCACTCAAGACAACCGTTTTGAGATAATCAGAAACGGGACGAAGTAAGGTATAAGATCCCTGTTTAAACGGACAATGGGGTCCACAAAAAACTGAAGGATGAAAACGTAAGGTCAGGGGATATTACTTTTCCTGTAGAAAAAACCCACAATCAAGATCTTCTAGAGTGTCCAGAAGTATCTTGGTAAGTTGAAGTCGAAGAAGTCGCAGTGACCACCCCCGTAACTGAACCTAATGACACTATAACTTACCAAACGGAACCTTTACTTGTCTCAAGTAAGACAGTAAAAACTCTAACGTAGGTTCATGACGTAAAACCTGAGAACAACTGGTACTATCGATAAGGTAAAGAAGATTCCCTAAGAACGGGTGTCATCATCTATATCACCAGTAAACTCAATTTAAGTGGGTAGGTCAGGTAAAATCAAACGACTAAGGATCTTACAACTGCAAGTGAAAACGGTAGAGGACAAACTGGTGAAGGTTAAACGGAACTAAGTACCTGGACTGTAACGAGAAATGTCGTAGCCTGGAACGAAGATAGTGGTCAGTGTAGGTGTTGACCTATAACAAAAACGAAACCGAAGTAGGGAAGTAATAAAGACCTCAATAAAGAGGGGACTAGAGGTCAACGTATAACCCGTGGATGACTGGACCGCTCAAGGAGAAAGTCATAGGATAGTAAAATGAAAAAGTATGACAATTACCCCAAGAGTTCCGTTCTTATGACTTCACCAAACGGTAAGGGAAGAGGTCACCTGGTGTAAGACAGTCTGGAGAGGTGGTACTGGACGGGCAGAACCCACCGGAGTGTCCCGTACCGAATCAAAGTAACTCAATCTGTTCCGACACCAGGTAATCTGACTGATCAAAAGACACTAGTGCCAAAGTCACACAGACGGGAGACTACGAGAGAACGTTGTAAATGGAAGAATGAACCTAAAGAGAATGGAACCTACTTCCCATAGAGAAGTGACGGTGGGGAGGACTGGAACTTGCACCTCATCGAGGAGTCCGGGAGGATGCGGTCTCGTCGGTGTCGAGGAACCTGTACCCCAACGAGGAGAGTCGATTGTGGGAACCGGAGCCTGCACCCCATCGAAAGGACCGAAGGCGGGGTCGGACCCTGCGACCCATCGAGGGGGACTTACGGCGGGGACTGGAGTCTGCACCCCATCGAGGAGTGGTTCCAGTGTAACAATTTACAGTTATAACGATCTACATAGACCTCAAGGAAAATTCAAGTACTCTGGTACAATACCTTAGTCCGTCCTAGACCCTACTTTAAGACAATAGACAATGGAGGTAGACAATAGACGATAGTTTAGACTTGACACTAAAATAAACGTCTTACTCTATTGTCAGAGGTTGAATTTACCTCGTCGTATTTTCAATTCACTCCAGTGAATACTGGTTATATGTAGGGGTATGTACTGTGTGTCTCCCACGAGTCATTTCTCAGGAGAATAGAGTAGAAACAGACGTTGATACATTCTTCCTAAAAGGAGATTTAAACGACTACTTAATTACGTAGACTAACTTGTAAATACGGGTGTAATAAAAGTTTTACTAAACCTCATTCACCAAACAACCTATCTGTCTATCTGTACCTAAAACTCATTGGGTCTCTACTGTCAGTATGTGATTTTGTTTGGGTATTAAATCCCCACAGGTGTAGTGAAAACGTTTGTTTCCAGGTAGATCAGTTCCGATACCAAAAAGGTCACCAGTACATACCTACAATCTGACTTCTTTCGACTCGCGACTTCTTAACTACGAAAACTTGACACCACAACCTCTTCTGAGAACTCTTAGGGAACCTGACGTTCCTCTAGGTTGGTCAGGTAAGATTTCCTCTAGTCAGGACCCACAAGAAATCTTCCTTACTACGATTTCGACTTTGAGGTCATGAAACCGGTGGAGTACGCTTCTCAACTGAGTAACCTTTTCTGAAACTACGACCCTCCCTAACCTCCGTCCTCCTTTTCCCTTATTGTCTCCTACTCTACCGACCTACTGTAGTGGCTGAGCTACCTGCACTCAAACACACTTGAGACCCTCTACCACTACCTGTCCCTCCGGACCGCACGACGCTAAGTACCCCAACGTTTCTCAGCCTGTGCTGACTCGCTGACTTGACTTGACTTGACTGTAGTGAAAATCGGAAGGTGTACGGTACCCCGACGTAAGATACATTGCCAGAATGCAATAGATACTTATTTGTGACGAAAAGAACCACGTCAGCATGTTTCTATTTACAATACACTTATTTTGGGACTTTCTTACGTTCAGAGTAGACGAAAAATTTTAGGACAAAGTGTTAAAATAAAGTGAATTCAGTGTGGAGAACTAGACGAGACTTTTAAGTAGAGACGTAAAGTTTCGGATACTTAGTATTTATTTATAAAGATAGATAACATTTTCAAGTGTTTTAAGGAATTCCCTCTTCCTCACCTAGAGATTAGAGTAAAACGACCATAGGTAAATTCCTTAAAGTTTAGTCTGTTTAAAAGGATATCTACTCACACACAACAAAGAACAACGAACAAAGTTAAACTGAAGAACTTTTTTAGTCAACGTTTGTGTACACTTGTAATTTACCTCCGTGTTTATTGACTAGAGGGGTCCCATTTTAATTTTTTATGTCACTCACGTACTATATTTTTATAGTACCTATCGGACACCAAACTTAATTATAAATATGAGGTGAAGACTCTTCAACTTCTAACAAGAAGATAGGGAACTTAAAAGGAAAACAAGACAGGAAGATAGAAAACCCTTTGTGTAACTTTTTTATAAATAGAGATAGGATCCGTAACCCGTAACGTCAATATCTTTATCTACAAGGTCGAAAGTTTTACAGACATTCGGTCGTCCCCTCTTTTTTAAATATTGGTATTTGGTCTCACCCATAGGTGAGAACAGAGTGTTTCAATTGACGACTTTATTTAAATCAGAAAGTCTATCTTAAAGACCACCCTTCTCTGGTATTACTGGTCAACTGTTCTTACAAGATCAAAGGAACTATATTCACTTATTTGACTATACGACCAAATTTTTATTCAGAGAACCTAAAACTACTCAGTAAAGGATTCTAGGGTCATGGTGTCTCACTTCACTTTACCATTTTGGTGTCCCGACTCACTCGGGAAGACTCTTTCCGGAGACTCGAGACTCGAGAGTCACTAAGACTGTTCCTCCACAGTGGACGTCTTACCACTAAAGGAACCAAGAACGGAAGAGTTTCCTTTCTTAAGTCAGTTCTCCGTATCTGGTCAAAATTCATCGTTCTCAAAGTAACTCGTTTTCACCTTCATGTGAGGTCTCTGTCATACTCTCCCCTGACAGGCCTTTTGTCTTCATCGGTACGTTACCTCATCCCGACCCAAAAATCTCACCACGAGGGAGGGACACAGGACACAGTAAACTGACTGTTCAACTAACTGTAAAAACTAATGTATTGAAAAGAGGATCATGTGTCCACGAGTGAGTATTAGTGGTTCCGTTTTGAGTCACCACCCTCTCCATGGTTTTTTAACGTTCCGATTATATAACGTTTATACCGTACTACTTGGGACCCGAAGAAACTCAATGGAAAACCCAGGACGATGTGACCGTAATTTGACGTCACCGTCAAAATAGAACAAACCAGGAATATACCGACCTTTGGTACCACCATCAGGAACTCGGGTGAAGACCCACACTAGACTGGTGGTGACAGGTAGGTCCTAACCCACCCTTGACGAGTACAGACTGATCGACTGATTGTCTCCGTGGGTGGAATGCTAAGTCGTATTCCATAAGTGGAGAGGATAGTGTAGGATCGTCACCATGTTTTATCCTACTCATCTCAAACCCCGACAGTTCTTAACCTCATTGAGAGATCAACTTCATTGTAAACCCGTCTCTCTTTTCTTTCCTTATGAAAAATTCAGAGACGGTGTAAAGAAGTACACGAATCGAATGTCATCGACAATTAACGGGGTGTAATGTGTAAGTCATTTCTTGTTCATACTTTAAACTTAAATCTACGTGTAACACGGATAAATAAAAAAGGTTTTTATAATACTCAACTATATAGTTCTCGACGTTCAAATCCGAAAAATCGTCAAGTAAAGGTATAGATTCATAAGGACCTTTTCTTAGTCTATACATATGTCTACTATAGTTATTACAAATAAACACACAATATATATGAAATTTTTTACCTTTGTTGGTTCTTTTAGTCGCTCTCTTTATGTCAAGTTATTTACTGTTACGTTAACATACTACCTTGTAATATGTTTTAAAAATTTTGTTTTTAAATCTCTGTAAAACAATAAAGTTATTTTTTCATCTTGAGTTTTAACGTCAATAAAGTGATAATAAAAATTTACGTGTCTTTTATACGATCTCCTTTTATTCACAATTAAAGATCTATTATTCGTATATTAATTTAAAGAAAAGTGAAAAGTCATTCAAGTTTAAAAGATTTTAACTTGTACTTTATAAAAATGAAATATCACTATTAAAATTTTATTAATATAATTGACTACAAAAAGTACATAAAAGTTCGAAAGTTTCTCAAAAGTATGTGTAATATAAATTAGAGTATTTCATGATTATCAGATACCTTATGACGATAAGTAGAAGTATCTGCTTCTTTGTCCGAGTTTCTCAACCTTTTATCAAACCGTCTCAAGTGTATCACTGTGAACTCTGAACTTGAGACCACCAGAAAAGAAAGTGTAAGAAAGGGTTGGTAGTATAGTATAAAGAAAATTCTCGGACATACTGACACACCAATTAAGTCTTAGAGGATATTAGAGAAGATACACTCGAAGGTAAACGAGTCGTCATTTCTTAGACATACGTTACGTCCTCTACATCCAAACTAGGGACTCAGTCCTTCTCTGGGACCTCTTCCTTTACCGATTAGATTAGGTCATAAGAACGGACCTTTAACATACCCGTCTCCTTGGACCACCCGATGTCAGGTACCCTAACGTCTTCTCAACCTGTGCTAAATCACTGATTTGTTGTCGTTATTAGAGAGGATACATCGGAGGGGAGTCGGACGAGGGGTTGAAAAACCAAAGATTTCTTTGAAGATACTCACTATTCTTGACCAAGGAGTACGGAAAAACAATAAATCATCGATTTAGTACAAGGTGAGAAACGATGGAGTACCTAACATCGGACGGTCCGAGGAGACAAGTACCCTAAAGGGTCTACCTTTATGACCTCACCTAACGGTAAACGAAGAGGTCCCCTAGAAGGGCTGAGTCCCTGACTTGAGGGTAGAGGACGTAACGTCCATCTAGAAATGGTGACTCGGTAGTTCCTTCGGAATGGGTGCGGATGTACGTCAGTAAATAAAAGAGACAACGTTATAATAAAAGATTGAACATCCGAGTAAATACCTGTTTATCCTTTGGTGTGACGAGACTAATATCATTGGTTTAAGACTGGATAAACACTCGGAGTCTCAAGTCAGACACCCTGAAACTTCACTCCAGAGATCTCACCTCCCTGGTGTTAATATCTGACATGGAAAAAGATTAGACTTTTGAGGTATCAAATTAACTACCGAACTTAACGAAAGAAAAATTACGAGAGGAATAAAGTAATAAGGTTTCGATTAGATGAAATTTTCTTCGTAAATTAAAGTAGATACTCGGTTCCGAATTATAGTGATCTATAGAAAATTGTTCGATTAACTTACTATAGATTAGTAACAATTTAAGAAGTTTCCTGGATTCACTAATCACCAGACGTATTTCCGGTCATTAATGATTTTGAATAACGAATAAGAAAAAAAAAAAAAAAAGGTTGGTCTTCTATTCCTTTGTTCTGGAGACTGAGAAAAATTACTACCTTTTAATCCGATTGAATGGGTTAATTACAGTTACGATCCAATTTAAAACTTAAAAACGGTATCATGTTTTATAACGACCCTCTTTATAGTTGTTAAAGTCCATACGTCTACTATAGTTGTTAAAGTCCATACGTCTACTATAGTGAGATTACCATCTTTCACTTCTCCTTGATTTCTTGGAGAACTACTCCCATTATCTCCTCTTACTTTTTCAACCGAATTTTGAGTTGTAATTTTTTTTGTTTCTAGTACCGTAGACCAGGGTTGTGAAGTACCGTTTATCTTCCCCTTTTTCATCTTCGTCACTGTCTAAAAGAAAGAACCCGAGATTTTAGTGACTCCTACCAATGACGTCGGTACTTTAATCTTCTGTTAACGAAGAACCTTCTTTTCGATACTGTTTGGATCTGTCGTGCGATTTTTCTTTTTTTGTAGTAAAACGACTGTTTCAAGGTATATCAGTTTCGAACAAAAAAGGTCGTCAGAACATACCTATACTGTCAACCTGGTATTTCTTCCGACTCGTGGCTTGACTATGAAAACTTAACACCACGACCTCTTCTGGGAACTCTCCGGGAACCTTTCGTTTCTTTAGTTGGGACTTATGAGTAACCTTCCTGACTCCGACGTCGACTTCGAGGTTATATAACTGGCGGACCACTGAGTAACTTTTTCTGGGACTACGACCTTTTCTAAGTTCCATCTTCCTCTTCTCCTGTTGTCTCCTACTCTACCAACCTATAGTAGTGACTTAGTTACTTGTATATGAACTCATTTGAGACCCTCTATCACTTCCTGTCCTTTCGGACCACACGACGTCAAGTACCCCAGTGTTTCTCGGTCTATATTGAAGTGTCGACGTGTCGTTGTTATAGATTCAAACAGATCACTTCTTAATCAATTCGTTAATACAAGAACACCTAATTCCCTTTTTCTTTTATTTCAATACGTAAACTCCCCCTATGTTACGTTACAGAAGTTACAAAAGGATGATTAAAGGAGACCTCTAGTTCTAAATGTGCTACTTTACGTGAAAACGTGTACCTTAGTCACATCAAACGGTACAACGAAAAGACTTTTCGTGTTATTTTTACACTTTATACTTGATCCGTAAGACAAGGACTATTACTCCTGAAAGTCCGTTTTTGAGACGAGAAGTTGATTCTCAAACGTACGACGTTGATTACTAGGGTGAAAGGTGTCACTTCTACCTTCTAAGGTACACGAAGTCAGTTTATTTATTCATAAAAATTTTTAGACTTAAAATCTTTCCTGAATGTAGAATCGACTCCTAAGATATTGTTTTATGGTAATTGACCAATCAAATTTGGTATCTTTTAATAAAGAACGTCAAGACCTCCGAAGATTTAAGTTCTAGTTCCAAGACCGTCCCGAACCAGGGACCACTCTCGGGTGAAGGACCGAACGACTACCAATGAAAAAGTGAATTAGTCACGTTGTTGAGAGGAAGAATATTCCGACAATTAAGGTGGTATTTCCGAGACGAGAGCACTGGATTAGGTTGGGATTAGTGGGGAGTTTTCTGGGATAGAGGTTTATAGTGAAATCCCAATCCTGAAATTGTATTCTGAAATCCCTCCGTCCCCCGTGTTTACAAGTCAGGTATTGTTGAACGTACCTAATACGTCTTCGTTGGCCTAAAAATTTTCGACCATTTAGGATCCTTTATCTCTTTCTTGTTTACAAAGAAAGTGAACTCACCTCTACTCCCTTCGTAGACAAGGACGAAAGGACGACCGACCTTCCTTTATCTAACACGAACAAGACGTTTCTTTCTCAATGCGAACGACGTGGAGACGAAAGGTCGAGTCTCTAAACGAAGGACCTCTGTCGACTCGGGACACCGGAAATTGCGGACAGTTTACTACCATGGATCTAGGACTGTTTCCCCGTCCTTTCGTTCCCTTTCCTCCTGTAAGTGTTTCACTTAACAGTTCTTATTTAATTCTAGTCAACAGTCAGGGTCTTGATTAAGGATCCATAGGAACTTATTTAGCATTTACTAAATAAGTAAACATAAGATACTTCGTTGTCAGGATCGAGATTATAGTATCCTTAAACTTTGTCAAGGTATTACAGATAACAAAATTGAAAATTTTAAACTTAAATAAGTACAAAAAAAGACTTTCATAGAACTATTTCAGCACCGGTCAATTTTGTTAAAAGTGTCAGAGAAGGTACTTTCTTTGTTATTGTAAATATGATCGTTTACTGTAAACCCGATAAAAAAAAGAATTACGTAGAACAAATACTTTATGGTGTGACCCATAATAGAGATCAATCTACTGAGTACGAAACTAGTCCGATCCAAGTTCCTATAATACAGAAGACCGTTTACTTAGACCGAACCATGTAAAAAAAAGATTTTTTTAATTCCTGAGTTCGTACGAAAGGAGTCTAAAAGTTATGATTAACCTCATTTCTATCCTTTTGTTTACAACTAGAAGTACAAGGGTCTTATGGAGTCATCTCTGAGATAGACACTAATTGTCTTATACACCTATAACTCATAAACGTTCCACTTTTTAAAGTGAGTCGTCAGAACCTTTCGTCTAGTCACATATTACCATGTTTCGTTTGATATATGGAAAACTCTCTTCCGACTCATCAGATTTACGTAGGGAGAGTTTTAAGTATACAACTTCGGATTGGGGATTACGGTACCAAAAACCTTCGCCCTATAAACCCTGTACTAATCCAATACTCTCATCTTGGGAGTAATTAGCATAATCACGAGAAAACTTTCTCTGGGGTCTTTCGAGAGAGGGTGGAAGGTGATCACTCTTATATGTTTGTTTTTTGTCGGTAGTTGCTTGGTCCTTCGTCGAGAGTGGTCTGTCGTTGACACGGTGATCGAACTAGAACCTGAAGAGTCTAAGGTCTTGTCACTCTTTATATAAAGACAACAAATATTTGGTGTGTCCAGATACATAATAATCAGTACTTTTGAGTTGGATGTAACACCAAAACGATGAAACCAACGTACAATCATAGTGGACTCTTTTAAGAAAAAATTTTTTTTATTAAATAAATAAAATTAACCTCCGATTAGTGATACTTGTTTCATCCACCTCCACTCCCTTAAGGTCAACTCGATAAAGTTTAGGACTTTCTACTACGACACTTTCACTACGTGAGTTATACGGTCGTTTAAACCTTTTGAGTAGTCACCGGTGTCCTGATCTTTTCCAGTCAAAAGTAAAGTTAGGGTCTATTTCCGTTACGGTTTCTTACAGGTTTGATGACGTGTTAGCGTAAGTAGAGTTTACGGGTCGTTTCATTACGAGCTTTAAGAGGTTTACTTCGAAATTGTCAAGCACTTGACACTTGAAGGTCTATAAGTTCGACCAAAGTCTTTTCCGTCTCCTTGGTCTCTATTTTCACGGTTGTGGGTAACCTAGTAGTTTTTTCATCCTCTCAATGTCTTTTTGTAGATGAAGACGAAATAACTGATGTTGTTTCGGAAACTGACACACCTAGTGTTGTTTGACACCTTTTAAGACTTTCACTACCCTCATAGACTGGTGGAGTGGACGAAGGACTCTTTAAACATACTTCCAATTCTTCATACATACTTCCAGTTCAAACTTAGTCTGTACCTTGTTGTCTGACCAAGGTTTAACCCTTTCGTCATGTAGTTCCGACATATAACAGTGGGACGAATAAATTGAAGATACGTCTCATGTAGTACTCTTTGCGACCCGATCTACTTAGTGTTCGACATGACCCTGTTGGGTGTCCCTACCATACCCCTCCCTCCTACCTCCCCCCAAGTCCTACCCCTTGTGCACATATGGACACCACCTAAGTTCAACTACATACCGTTTTGGTTAAGTTATAACATTTCGTTAATTGGAGGTTAATTTTATTCATTTAAATATAATTTTTTTTTCTAATGGTTCTCTTTATAGTTATTGGAGTTTATACGTCTACTGTGGTGGGAATACTGTCTTTAACTTCTCCTTGATTTCTCGGAGAACTCTTTCACTTTCTCTTCTCACTTTTGCAACCGAATTTTGAGTTGTAAGTTTTTTACTTCTATTTGTCGTAGGTAAGGGTAGTGAAGTACCGTTTATCTACCCCTCTGTTACCTTTACCACTGTCTGAAATAAAACCCCCGACGTTTTAGTGACGTCTACCACTGACGTCGGTACTTTAATTTTCTGCGAATGAGGAACCTTCTTTTATTCGTTAGATGTGTCGTATAATTTTTCGTCTCTGTAATGAAACGACTGTTTCCGGGCAGATCAGTTTCGATACCAAAAAGGTCATCATTACATTCCTACACTCTTAACCTGATATTTCTTTCGACTCGTGGTTTCTTAATTACGAAACCTTGACACCACAATCTCTTCTGAGAACTCTCAGGGAACCTGACGTTCCTCTAGGTTGGTCAGGTGGGATTTCCTTTAGTCAAGACTTATGAGTAACCTTCCTGACGACGACTTCGACTTTGAGGTTATGAAACCGGTGGACTACGATTTTTGACTGAGTAACCTTTTCTGGGATTACGACCCTTTCTAACTTCCGTCCTCCTCTTCCCCTACTGTCTCCTACTCTACCAACATACTGTAGTGACTGAGTTACCTGTACTCAAACTCGTCCGAGGCCCTAAACCGTTACCTGTCCCTTCGGACCGAACGACGTCAGGTACCCCAACTTTTCTCAGTTTGTACTGACTCACTGACTTGACTTCACTTAATGAAATGTCATAACACGACCAAAAACGGTATGTAAGCGTACTTAGCCGGTACCCACATGGACACAGGGGGGTAAGACTTTAGGGGAGGGTGGAGAGAGGGGTGGGGTAGGGAGACCTAACAGGGTCTCGTGGTCGAAACTCACGGGACGAAGTACATAACTTGAACGTGACCAGTAGACAAAATGTATTCCGTTATACATCCGAAGTTACGATAAGGAGTGGAAGAGGGTACATCACGTTCTCAAACAAGAAATGTAATCATAGAGAAAACGACAAAACTTATATCCCAGTAGTAATGACAGAAAGATTTAAGGTATATATACACAATTATATAAAATAACTACAAAGAGAAAGACCGAATGAAGTAAGACACATTATCCGAGGTCAAAGTCGGTGGAGTAATCGTGACTGAGTTTACACAAGAAAGAAATATCGACTCGTTATAAGGTAACGCATATACATGGTGTTGAAGGAATAGGTAAGTAGACAGTCACCTGTAGATCCAACGAAGGTACAGGATCGATAACATTTGTCACGACGTTACTTGTAACCCCACGTAAACAGAGAAAGTTAAGACCAAAGGAGACACACATACGGGTCGTCACCCTAACGACCCAACACACCGTCAAGATAATAGTCACATAAAATTCCGTAGAGGTGTGACAAGAGGTATCACCGACATGATCAAACGTGAGGGTGTTTGTTACATTCTCCCAAGGGAAAAGAGGTGTGGGAGAGGTCGTGAATGATAAACATCTGAAAAACTACCGTCGGTAAGACTGACCGTACTCTACCATGGAGTAACACCAAAACTAAACGTAAAGAGACTATTACTCACTACTACTCGTAGAAAAGTACACAAACAATCGGTAGACATACAGAAACCTCTTTACAGACAAATCAAGAAACCGGGTAAAAAGCTAACCCAGTTAATAAAAAGACTATGACTCGACGTACTCGACGAACATATAAAAACTTCAATTAAGAAACAGTCAACGAAGTAAACGATAATGAAAGAGGGTAAGACTTCCGACAGAAAGGTGGAACGGATATCAAAGGAAGTAACACGTTCTTGAAATTTCAAGTTAATCCAGGGTAAACGAATAAAATCAAAAATAAAGGTAATAAGACCCTCCACCTAGTATCTTCTAGAACAACACTAAATACAGTCTCTCACAAGACGCATACAAAAGTAGATCCTCAAACTATCAAAGACCAGAATGTAAATCTAGAAATTAGGTAAAAATAAAGTAAAAACATATACTACAATCTTTCACAAGATCAAAGTAAGAAAATGTCCACCAACTGGTCAAAAGGAGGAATTACAGGTAAAAATAACAACAAAAAGTGAGTGACTCAACACAGGTTGAGGAACTTTGGGGTACATCGGTCCAAAGGAAAAGGTTACGGGTATAACGTGGAATAGTTAATGTAGACTTAGAGACCCCCACCTTAGGTCCGTAAACCTATCTACTAAGGGTACGTGTTCGTTTCAATCTTTGAAGATATGTTAATCAAAAAGTAAAGTTCGACGAAAACGTCGTTAGACACGATAACTGTTCAGACACACATATTCGTTGTTGCCTGTGTGAAACCAATTTTGATTTGTTAAAGGGGTCGTTAAAAAGGAGAAGATTCAAATTGGAATACTGTGTTTTACACTTTTGCACAATCGTTAATAGTTTCAGTTCAGATGAACTTATGACCCTATTTATTTAATAAATAATAAATTCGTACTTAAAACTAAAGGATATCAGACAAACTTTAATACCCTCGTACTTTTTTTGGAAGTGAAATTAAAGTTTAGATATTATAATGATAGTTTAAAATTATATTTAGAATATATTAATACTCTAAGTGTGAGGACTCGAGATCCACCCGTAAAATTATTTATGGACATAGTGACTAGTAGGACAAGTGTGGCAAGTGACTTGGGTCCCATCCGTTCCACACTCGATTCTCCAACCTTCCTTTCAACTTCTCACCATCCTTAACGTCTGTACAACTAAGAGAGGACCGACCGAACCGTCGGTATTGTATTCGACCGTGTTGTGTGGGAGAGAGGACCGACCGTGTCGTCGACATCGTCATCTGTGCAAGATAAGAGAGGAGAGGACCGACTGGACTACCTGTGCGGTACTCGGTCGTCTTTACGGCGGTGAAAGTGTCCACCTCGAGTGTGTGCGCATGGTGTGGGTCGTTGGGGACTGGGTCGTTGGGGACTGGGTCATTGGGGACTGGGTCGTTGGGGACTGGGTCGTTGGGCACTGGGTCGCTCGTGGAGTACTGCACGCACGCGTCACGATATTTAGTAGAGTCGACAATGTCTCAGTAATAAATGTCACACCCCCTCGGACTTGTGTGGTAGAACCGATTAAACGAGAGGGGTGGTAGATGGGGAAGTCCCAGAAAGTGGAGTGTAAGATACACGTTAGGTAGACACTATTGTGACCGGGAACCTAAATGTACAACGTTGTCATCATCGATGTTATTGTCAGTGTAGGGGTTGTGCATCGTTTTGGGTTGGGGTTCATAGCGGACCTTGAGTACCACGACAGGACGGGAGCACCCCGATCTTCCCGGTGGGTGACGAACACCTCACGGAAGTAGACGGAATTGGTTTAGGTCGGGTGGAGGACAGGAACACTTTAAAGTCCTTTTGGAGATGTCCCCGTTTAGGTGGGGACGTCCCGAAATATAAGTCAGGTCAAGTCAAGTCAAGTCAAGTCAACGAGTCAGCACAGGTTGAGAAACACTGGGGTACTTAGCGTCGCACGGTCCGGAGGGACAAGTAGTGGTTGAGGGCCTCAAGTGAGTTTGAGTCCGGGTAGCTCAGTATTTCCTAACGTTTTTGGGGGATGTCCCCGGCCCGGGTTTAGAGTTCCTCCCCTAAAAACACCGTGAGAGTCGGGTGGGTGTTCTAACGTTCACGAAAGTGTGACAAGATTTAGACGTTCTCTTAGTCTCCAGTCATCGTGTACTGTCCTTTGTCAGAAAAGTCGTGTGGCAAGATTTAGGTATAGTATCCTGTGTCGAAGATCGTATGTTCAGATGTAGTATCCTGTGTCGGAAATTTTCTGTTAAAAGATGTATCCTGTGTCGAAATGTCATACAACGACGACGAAGATTCAGTGAAGTCAGCATAGACTGAGACACGCTGGGGTATCTGCCGTCGGGTGGTCCGAGGGGACAGGGACCCTAAGAGGTCCGTCCTTGTGACCGCACCCAACGGTAAAGGAAGAGGTTACGCGCTTTCACTTTTCACTTTCACTTCAACGAGTCAGTACAGGCTAAGCACCGCTGTGGTACCTGACGTCGGATGGTCCGAGGAAGTAGGTACCCTAAAAGGTCCGTTCTCATGACCTCACCCCACGGTAACGGAAGAGGCAGAAATGTCATATGGAGACGTGTTTAGACACGTATAAGCGTAGACGTATTGGGCCTACCCTGGGGACGGCCGAAACTCCAGAAGTGTGAAAGTTTTGCCACAGAGGGTACGAAAGGGAGATGAACAGAATCAGTCAGTCAGTCAGTCAAGTCAACGAGTCAGCACAGGCTGAGAAACACTGGGGTACTTAGCGTCGTGCGGTCCGGAGGGACAGGTAGTGGTTGAGGGCCTCGAGTGAGTCTGAGTGCAGGTAGCTCAGACACTACGGTAGGTCGGTAGAGTAGGAGACAGTTGGGGAAGAGGAGGACGGGGGTTAGGGAGGGTTGTAGTCTCAGAAAAGGTTACTCAGTTGAGAAACGTACTCCACCGGTTTCATGACCTCTAAGTCGAAGTCGTCGTAAGGAAGGTTTCTTTAGGGTCCCGACTAAAGGAAGTCTTACCTGACCAACCTAGAGGAACGTCAGGTTCCCTGAGAGTTCTCAGAAGAGGTTGTGGTGTCAAGTTTTCGTAGTTAAGAAGTCGCGAGTCGGAAGAAGTGTCAGGTTGAGAGTGTAGGTATGTACTGGTGTCCTTTTTGGTATCGGAACTGATCTGCCTGGAATCAGTCGTTTCATTACAGAGACGAAAAGTTATACGATAGATCCAACCAGTATTAAAAGAAGGTTCGTCATTCGCAGAAAATTAAAGTACCGACGTCAGTGGTAGACGTCCCTAAAACTTCGGGGGGTTTTATTTCAGACTGTGACAAAGGTGACAAAGGGGTAGATAAAGGGTACTTCACTTCCCTGGTCTACGGTGCCAGAAGCAAAAGACTTACAACCCGAAATTCGGTTTAAAAAGTGAGAGGTGAAAGTGAAAGTAGTTCTCCGGATGCATTCCTGGACGTTTCGGAGGGTCTCCACGGTCCGGGTGAGGACACAGGGTTTCAGTGTTTTCGGTACGACGGTTCCCAAGGGGTACGTAAACGGCTTTGACGAATGGGTTCAGTTGGTTGAGGGGGACTCATACACCAGTTATACAGTACTTGAGTCAGTGTGACCCCCAGGGGACTCCTACGAGGGTGGGGCCCGGCATCAGACGAGTACGAAGTGAAGACGACATGTTACTCGGAGCGATTGTTTACCCTTGGACGACAGAGTATTGTAAGTAGTAGTGACAGTGAATGGTGGAGCGACAGTCTCTACGACCTAAGAAGTCCCCGTGCCCCAAGAACGAAATTACGGTTATATACTACGAAATCAAGAAGGTTCGTAGCGACGTGCAACGTTGACCGCACCGTAGTGTCTCATGATAGGTATAAGTGGAAATCCCGCCAGTCCTTTTAGGTGGGGTGTCACGGTCGCCGTTAGGTACGACGGAACAAACCCCTTACCCTTGAGTGGTGGACGTTACGGAAAAGTTACGGTAAGCCACTGGGTAGGGGGTGGAGGGTCAGAAGGTGACCTTGGATACGGTTCCCTTAGCACGGGTACGACATACCACCGGAGACCGAAGGAGGTGGGTCCCCTCAGAGTACGAGAGGGGTGACACATAGGACGACTGACTAGTTGGACAAGCGTGACAACCGACTTGGTCCTATCTGTTCTACGTTCGATTCTCGGACCTTCCTCTGAGCCCCTCGATATCTTTCACGTCTGTCCAAATAAGAGACGACTGACCGTGCTGTCGATATTGTATTTGATTGGGACGTGTTGAAGAAAGGGCGACTGTGTCGTCGGTATCGTCACAAGAGAGGACCGACTACGTCGGCGACATCGTCATCAGTGCGATATGAAAGAGGAGAGTACCTACTGGACTGTCTGTGTCGACACAACGTCGTCCCTACGGTGGTGAAAGAATCCACCTTGGGCATGTCCACATGGTGTACGTCATTGGGAACTGGCTAACTATGTCCACACGGTGTATGCCATTGGGGACTGACTCGCTCATGGCGTACGTACGCGTCACAGATTCACCAGAGCCGACAATCTCAGTACTAAATGTTTTGTACCCCACTCTCTCGGACTTGTAAGGTAGAACCGATTAAAAGAGAGAGGGGCGTTATGAGAACCTTTAAGACTACGTCCACCAGTAAATAGTGAAACTCCTTATGATCAGATCGTGTGAGCAGTCAAGGTCACTGAATGTTCCTTGTGATGGTACCGTCCTCCTTTAAGTCCGTCATAGATTATTGTATGAAATCCATCTTTCTATCTGAGGACTTTCCTATTACGAACGAGGAGTATCCATTTACCGTCGACGGTCTTTAATGAAGAAACGGAAATCTTGTCTTTTATATCGAAACTCATCCGTCAGTATCTTCTTTGACATCTAATATAAGTAGAGTTCCCTCAATAAGTTAAATGGATCTAGAGGAGTTTTACACGTTTTTCTACAAGTTATTTTATGTTTAACACATTACTTTAAACTTAAAAAGGAGTTTTGGGTGAGATACCCAACCCCAAAGACGACCTCTGACCTCTCGTTCCTTCCTACACGGACTTTACGTGAAGATTGGGAAGATTGTTAAAACACCTCTGAAACCAGTCAAGTGAAGTAGAAAGATCCGAAGGTGAACTAGTTTCAAACTAGTCTACTAAGGAATCCAAAGTATAATGATTCTTATGGAACTCACTCACTCACTCACTTCAGCGAGTCAGCACACTCTGAGAAACGTTGGGGTACCTGACATCGGGTGGTCCGAGGAGGTAGGTACCTTAAAAGATCCGTTCTCATGACCTCACTCAACGGTAAAGGAAGAGGTCCCCTAGAAGGGCTGGGTCCCTAGCTTGGACACAGAGAGTGTAACGTCCGTCTGTGAAATGGGAGACTTGGTGACCCCTTAGGGTTCTTACGGAATCATATCCGGTTTAGACTGACTTGGACTATGTTTGCGTGTCTAGTGCACACAACAACAACAAATCAACGAACCAACACAGACTGAGAAACCTTTGGGTACCTGACATCGGACGGTCCAAGGAGACAGGTGTCCCAAAAGGTCCTTTCTTATGACCTCACTCAACGGTAAAAGAAGAGGTCCCCTAGTTTGGGTTCAGAGGACATAACAACCGTCCACCTAACAAATGGTGACTCGACGATCCCTTCGGGTGTCTAGTCCATATCGATTTTTATTATATTTTACATACACAATTGAGTCATTTTTCGGGTGGCTTATAGTCACAATATGATATACGGATATACGAACAGTCACAAAGAATATGAGTGTACAGACCGTTATCCTCCTTCTGATCCGACTATACCTATAATGATCTGTGAAATATCAGTCACTAGTTATCTTGAACATTTTAGTCAGTAAATCAGTTGACTTGTTGGGTAGGTGAGTCCCACTAGTTGACAGGATCAAACACACTTTGACCTCAAAGGACCTTGTCTCCTGAAGGTCACGATTTTCAGCCTTCTTAAATAGTGGGATGAGAAATCAATAGTCCATAAAGACCCTATAAACGACACTCAAATACTAGATCAAGTCTTCCGTTTTGATCATGTCCGGTTTTTTTTTTTTTTTACAACTTCTTCTTAAGACACGATTTAACCGACTATGACAGAGATTCATGTTATTCTTAAGACCCTTTCCAGTCACACCCGACGTCAATGACATCTCAAAATATTTAATCCACCCTGACCCAGGTTTAAACGACTGAAAGTTAGGACGAAAGAGTAAATGCTCTTTATAACAGTACGAAAAACACGAGTCTTTATACTCTTACTGAATCTTATACGTAACGTTTGAATTGTCCTTTCCCGTTTCTTATTGTCTAATCAAATTTTGATTTAAAAATTCAACTAAATTTTTGAAAAGTAGAAAATTGGTTAATTACAAATAAATTACAATGTCATTATCTACAACTTTCTATGTTTTTACTTATTTCAAGGACGGGAACTACACAAATGACAGATCATACACTTTTGAATCATTCAATTTGAGATACACTCCTTCGGACATTATCTTTATCGGTGGTTCTTAATTCCTTTCCCTTAAGTACCGGATCACGTTGAAGGTTTATACGTTTTGTGACGTAATAACCCACATTTACTCTGTTCATACCCCTATTTTTACTACTTTACTCGTGACTTGCACCTTAGTTGATCGAAGTATTAAGTTTTCTTTCCTACTCGTTAACTCAAACCTCTGATCGTTCATACTGTCTATATTTTCGGTACTTTTAACTTAGAGTCGAGTATCTGCACCTACTGTAAAACCTATTATTTAACAGTCACTGTAATAGAGATTTATTTTATGGGACATTTTATGATTTATTAGTTTGTTTTAAGTTTGGTCGAGTCCCTCGAACTTATACAGTGTATCCGTCGGTTCTCTGTTATACTGACATGTAACATTTTCCACCCCTTGAGTCAGAAGAGCGAAGTCTTTCTCCATAACGATATAGGAGAATTCGAAGGATTCCCCGGTCCTAGTACCGGACTACGAGAGGTCGTAAATGGAAGGACGGACACTCTCGACTGGTAAATAAACACATGACCTCTTCTCCTTCTATTCTCCTTCTTAACTAGTGAAAGGGGTTGACGAGGATTTTGGACAGTTTATAGAAGGAACACACCCACTCCCTAAAAGATGGTTACCATCAGTTGAGACTTTTTGTCACACTAGTTCGTTCTACAATAACGTGGTTCGTAAATTTAAGTAAAGAACTTTGGACTGAAAACCCTAGACAAGGAACTAAGGTATGAACCCACGTAGAACGTAACACTGGAGGTCCCCCTCCGTTGGACTAGAGATCTCCGATTAGGACAAGAGAGGTGGACCCACACGTCAGACCCCCACCGTAAGACACATATATGACACGAGATTTGTACCCATCTCCTATTTCGGTAATGTTTCCGTGAAGGTCTCAGACGACAACCCCGGTCCTTGGGGTGATAGGGTCGATTTGAGAGCTGACGAAGGTATGGTTATTGAGTCGTCTTCGTGTTAAGTCAGTGTGTAAGTGTACGTCAATTCAAGACACAGACGGGTGAAGTTAAAGTATGTTAATGTCTGGTCTTGTGAAATCTGATCCCGAAGACCCCATATTAAAAAAACGTTAGACGGAGACTTATTCCGAGGATCACATCTAAGACTCTCAGTCTATGCCCGTAATCTGTCCCACGAGTACCTGTACAAACGTCTCATTACCCGGTCTCATTCATTTGTGCACACCAGGGTCGGGCAATATACATTGTTAAGTTAATGGAGGGGATTTCATAAAGGGTTTGGGTTTCTCGCATATGGTCCGTTTCACAGAACGAAAATTTAAACCTCCGTTCAATAGTTCCGACAAAATAGTCGTAAAGGAGACAAAAAATATAAATAGACCTCCTTTTTTGTTTTGATTTTAGAGAAGTGACCAAACAGGGTATCGAAAAACACAAACGTATTTGTACGGTTAGTCAAGTCTTCAGAGACAAATATGGACAGTCTTTCTATTTCCTATATTTTTTGTGGAGGGTAGAGACGGAGAGTTGGTAGAAGGACACAGACTCAAGGTTCAGGGTCGAAGACTGACGTCCCTTAGAATAGACAAGATCGGGAAACGAGTAACATCTAGACTTTGACAAGTTCGATATTGTCGTAAGGGATCCGGAAGACGTGTTTATTAAGTGTAAACGTCGGTTTCAGTGTCTGTTTCACACCACAATGTCTCTGAAGTCAAAACGTTCTCCATCATTTAAGTCATCGTCGGGAAGTCCCCGACTTTCGGTGTCGAGTCAGGAAACGTCTCTCTGATTAAATTAATTCTATAAAATACAAGTCAAAATGTGAAAATTTACATCCTTAAATTCGTAGATTTGAGTTATTAAGACAGAAATCTTCGTATAAAAAAGGTTATTTGTCTCACCGTCTAAAAGTAAATGTGTTTTATACCAAGTCGTAGTGTTTGGTAGAGTAATCGGTCGTCCGAAGTGAAACAGAGTCATTTAATCGTTTTACATTTACTCGGCTCCAGGCACTTTTTAGAGGAACTGAAGACTCAAACGGAGTTTGGGAAGTCTCGAGTCGATAAACTGTGATGTGACAGTTGAATACGTATAAACGTACTTTAACTGTCGTTACGAAAAAAAAATTCACGGATCTTTACGAACGTTCTGTAAAACTGTTCAATATCCGGTCAGAAAACTCTACAAACGAAACTTTGCCACTTGTTGTTAATCTGTCCTTACATGATGGAACCCACTCCCAACCGTAGAATCTCGAACCCTCGAGGACCTTCCTTCTAGAACCGTCATTAACGACCACGATATAATGTTCTTCGGAAAGACTTTTTCATCGGTTTTTTATATCCACCTGGGTAGGACCGGGTTAAATCAGGAGCAGGGTACGACGATTTTGGTCCAAAGACTGATACTAAGATTTTCCACGTAGAAGCCATCCTTTCCCACTGTCCAACAGTAGCTCGATTTTTTATTATTTTTATAGGGATCTGATCCCTTAATCCTAGATGGAGATCATGACTAATACTGGGACATACCGGAACCTGTTCAGTGGTAAGAACTGTCATTGAAGGAGACCTGAAGTTGTGTCTCTCTAAAGAACAACCGCATTACTTGTCTCTACGTTCTTACTCGACTAAAGAGTATCTCTATTGAAACTTCGGTTCGTGTAAATAAAAAATTACCATTTAACGAACGTTCGAAACTATGAAATAGTTATTTAATGAATACTGTGAGGGTTCCAACTACCTTTATTTGGTCACATGGTTTTGACGTACCTTACCCGACTCTAGAGGAGGAACACGACCGACGAAGGGACATCCCCTCTTTCGAAAGGTCCACTATTAGACTACTTCTTCAGACTGACTTTTACGTTTTTAACTTAAAAGAGAGTAGACATTTCCCTTCAGTTACTGAAAAAGGAATTCCTAAACAACATTCCTCGTTATTTTACGCTGACTTATATATCACGAAACATACCTGAATTTCTTCCCAGACACGACCAACTTCTGTGGTGTCTCTCTCGCACTCGTCTAAACATATTGTAACACTCTACCTCACCCACTGTGAACACGTCTCTGGACCCTGGTGTGAACGATTTTGGGTCTTTCGACTTACTTACTCACTTAAGAATTTACTTACTTACCACCTTCTCTCGACGTGTTGTCCTAAGAAATACTACTCTAGGTTTTACTACCTCGCATAACTTTGTGGACCATGTATGTCGGGTCTATATACACACACGTACGTGAGCCAACCTCTCCTCTACCAGGGTGCCGGCCGTAGGCCTCCTGGAAAGAGTTTTGATCCTTTTGTCGTATCTCTGCTCCTCCTCCCCCGGAACCGAGTATAAAGGACCCAGGGTAGAATCTAGACAATACTCGATAAACAGGCAAACAGATTGTGAAGACCCTCAATTACAGGAGTAGACTCTATGTCCAAGCCTACCACTACTACTCTCACTCCCACCACTATTGATGAAGCATCATAAGAATATTCAAAATTTACTCAGTCACGTACGTTTCGTGATCTATTACGAACCTAATAATCGAGCGTTACTTATAATCAATAGTGAAAACCTGTTACCTCCTAGTGACCCTGGATAAACAACCTCATATAAATATCTAAATATGTGTATATGTCAAATGGCTCTCGAACCCACCCTCCAGTTCGAGGGTCTTTATTTTTACGAGTCATAAACTTCGGTCTCTTTGTTCTCAACTTTTATACGAAACAAAGAATGACTCCTGTGAGTCTATTAAGTAAATGGGGCGGATAAAGTCAAATTCGAAAATGATTACATATTATATGTGTATATATTTTATATGAATTATAAGTGTTGATCAAAAGTGTCTGAGATGTATTGAAACACTTTCACTTTCCGTAGTTCTAGTGTTTTGTCTTGGTAGGTATGTATTCTGGGTGAAAGGGTACCGAACAAGATCAGTTGTTGGTGACGGAGGGGTGTTCCAATTTGTGATATAACTGAAATTTGTGTCAACTAAGTAAAACGATCAAAAGTTCGAAGTTTTACTTAGTGTATGGTACATCAGAAACTAGAGACAAAAAAGTAAGTATAATACAATTATTTTGTTAAAGACCTAACGTAATATCTGATAAATAACAGTATACGTCATGACATAAAAAACACATGTCATGTTAAAAGAGAGAGTAAGATAATACCAATTTGTAAACCCCCTTAAAAATCCAAAACCGATAATAAAACTCCGGACTAAAGGTTATAAATTTAATTATCACAATCAATTAAGGACGACGATATTACTTTCATGGTATCGGATGTATCTACCGAATTTGTTGTCTTTAAATAAAGAGTGATAAGTCGTCCAACACTTCAAGTTCCAGTTCCTCATGTGGTTTAGTCAAGGACTACTCCCCGGAGAAGGATCAAACTTCCGGAATCACGACACAGGAGAGCACGAACTCTCTCTCTCTCTCTCTAGAGACAACCCTTCAGTTACTCTACCGTCGTCAGAGAGGACGGGGCGAGACAATACGGGAGAGTGGGGTACGAGAGTACGGGAGAGTGAAACGTATCAACACATTGTCGACTCTAGTGTATATCCTGACGAGTACGTGCGGTGCTCCATTAACGAACCAGTGTCCGACGAAACACACCAAGTGGACACACTCGAAGTGGTACGTCCAGGACCGACGACGACGTGGTCCCGATACGACCTCACTGTAGTACCAATACAATACACTCCAATATAATACCGATGTAATACCCATACAATGCCGACGACGTAGTCGGTCCTCTCTCCGACACGATACTGACACAATACTGATGTAAGATCGGTCCTCTCTTATTTGCACAGACGTCAAGGGTACCGAGGAACTCAGAAGAACGCCGAGGAGAAGAGAACGGAACGGATGGGACCCAAGTCACGTGTGTCCGTGTCTCTCTATGTCACTCTGTCAACCGTGACACTCGTCCTAGTCGTTCTGTTGACCGTAGTACTTGTCCTAGAATATTCCAGTGATAAGTGTAAGTATCTTAAGGTGGGAGTACAGGATTAATGGTGCGGTTCAGGGTACAGGTTTATGGTAGGGTAACTCCTAAGTTGTGTACTTAGATCCCACTATAGTCCAGATGGAGTTCAGTAGTCTGTAATCTAAGGTCTCCGACCCTTGGGGACACGTTTACTACAAACGTAAAATAATAAACCATCCACCTGATCTGAATCGACTCACTAAAAGTGGTTCTCACAGAGTTTACCCATGTCAATCTAGAACTGACACCGAACTCTGTAGATTTGTATTGTGACCCGTTCTACCAGTTCTACCGAAGATCTGATCCTGATCCTACACATCGTCGGTCCGATCCTGCCGACCTCACCTCATCGACTCCGACCCGACTAGAGAAAGAGGGACGACGACGAATATCACTTAGACCCGAAGGAGAGTCACCTCCTTACGTTTCATCACTGAAATGTACACCCTCGACTGAGGGTCGTCTTACTCACAAGGTTCTTTGACTCCGTTCCTGACGTTCCGAAGAAGACTTAAATGGAGTCATAGTGAAAAGAGAGTATAAACCTTGGTCTACTCTAAACATCTTTCTCCTGGTGTATCGTTCTCAAGGTCCTACGTGTCAAGTGACCCTTCGATGACAACCTTTGCTCGACAATCTTCATGTGTTTATCATCAATGAACCGTATACTAAGGGTCTAAAAGTCTTCGAGTAAGATATATTCTTTGTAGAAGAAGAGAATCTAAAAAATAAACGAATATTCTGACCTCACTATCTAATATGGTTTTACATGAGTTTTAATTTTCTTTGTAATATCTTTAAAATATGTAATATCTTTACAAAGTTCAAGAAAGATAGTTGAGAAACCCTCGACACAACGAATATTCCATTCATGTATACTTTATCGGTGACACACGTTTTACATATGTTCTTTTTTGTTAAGTGTGTTAAAGAAGAGTTCCTTCTATTTGTCCAAACTCCGTACTATAACAGTCGCAGGTCATCGGAGGTAGTTATGGGACCTCGGACTCCGACGACTTTCTGGGTTCCGTATGGGGCTTCGAGACCCTACCCCGTTACAGATCTTCTCAAAGAGGTCCTGTGTCTTGAGTTGGACCTCTTTGAGAAGACCAGTAACGATGACTTGACTGGAGTTACTACTTGCGTTAAGTGGTCAAATAATTAGCGTAAAAATAAGTGTACTCATAGAATTGGTGACTAAATCGTAGTACGTCGTAATCGGACACAACACACACACAAATACGTGAACACTTACACATACAATTTCATTTCGAGGGTTCTTGTCAAAGGTGTTTCAAGTCGAATAACTTTGCTAAGTAAAGAAAATCGGAGGGTTTCAAACATGACTCGTTCGAAATAACGAATGACAGGTATATTATGAAAGAAGGGAGGTCGGAGATTCAGTAATACGGTAGAAATTAAATTTCTACTCAAGTTCCAGGTGAAGACAGTACCTCTACCTCTGAGAGGAACTTATAACGTTGGACGTCAGTAGAGTGTGAGCGAAGTGAGAGTTTAATAGTAAACAGATCAGATAAGTAAACGGATTCAATACGAAACTGAAGGTGTAAATAGTTTTAACTAGATAATGATTGATTATGACTTTTTGGAAAAGGTAGTGAGAGAAAGTTCGGAATAAAAACAGACGATTCAAATAATAATATATATAAATAAATGAATAAACCTAAAATACATAAATTGGGTTGTCACATGTCCATTGAGTTTCCGTTTGTAAAACGGACAAAATAAGGCTACATAGAAGTCACGGTTGGTTTCCCAGACTACGGTAGCCCTTAACTAGAAATAACTTACTTACTGACAGGTTCAAGTACGGGAACCGTCAGTATACGTTCTCAAAGGTCCCCTATTTGGTTGCACAACGAGTAAGGAGTCGACAAGACACCGATTTACCTGCTATCCGAAGAAGGAAGGATAGAACCTCTCTGAAACACTTCTACTAACTCACCATGGGTTAGTAATCATCAACTGACCATCAAGTCCCCAAGGGTCTCACGTCAGTGTCAAAGTCAAACCTTTAACACCGATGAACTTAAAAAAAAAATTCACATATTAGTCTTCGATGAACTAGGTTTATATTGTCACACTTTACACCGTCGAATTAATGGGGGCATTGTCCGTCTTGTTTAATTGGAAGTGACAATAGTAGGGAGTCACTAGGATAAGAAAGGACGACGTTCAAACAAGTAGATTAGAAAATGTTTGACACTTGGACCTGTTGAACCCCACGGGGGTCAAATTAACCCCGGTGTCCCCAACTAAAGGAACAGGGAGACAGGGACGACATGTAGTGACACCGAGGGGTCGAAACTTGGAGTTCGATCCGGCCTCACCGCACTGTGACTCGTCCCCGACGTCGTACTCGGGCTCGTGGTAAACGTCGTAGACACCCGAGGACTTGGGAGGTCCGGAGCCGAGAGACGTCTGTGTCGCCCGACTGACGTGACTTTGTTAAAGTAGGTCTATAAAATATATTTGAGGTTGGTCGTCCGAATAAAGGAAACCGTCTTGTAACCTGTAAAAGGGTTGTCGAGGTCCCATTCGTCCCCTTCCTGGTATTTTTTTGACCCTACGTCTCCTGTAACTGAAAAGTACCTGAAAAAAACATAGACAAGGAAAAGACCCCGAGAAAAGACCATGGAGAGGTAGAGATACAAAGGTATAAATGGATAAGTGAAATGTGACTATGTCAGTGAGTAAGTGAACGAGTAGGTAGGGAAGTGAGTCGTGTACAACTACCCTACGGGTGGTACACGATCCGTAGTTCCCGAGTCTGTCATTTTCGCAGACAAACGTCACGACCTCTGGAACGACCCAAGTCAGAGACCCACCCCTTCTAGACCTCTTCCTTTTCCGTTGGGTGAGGTCATGAGCACGGATCTTTAAAGGTACCTCCGTTCTCGGAGCATCCGATGTCAGGTACCCCAGTGTTTCTCAGCCTGTGTTACCTCGCTGAAATGAAAGTAAAAGTGTCTACCCATTTGATCTATTTCGAGGATGGTAGCTCTGAAACTCCATATTTTGACTTATCGAGACACCACGAGGTAACTGACTCCCGGATAAAAATCGGTCAAGTCATTCGGGGGATGTATGTTTCGAAGAAGTTCAACGTTTGAAAGTTTCTACGTTTGCTCGTAAGGTAGTCGTAGTCCGTACTTACTCTAACGTCGAACGGGAACCAGAGGATAACCACTTTTAGGAAGTCGAGATGAGAGAGGACGACAGAGAGGAAGAGGTGAGTCATTGAAGAACGGACAAGTGAGCTACGGTTGGGGACTTACGGTCGACAACATGACATGATGACATGAAAAGTTCCATGACATGAAAAGTTCCATGACATGACATTATAATTTTTACGAACAAAAAACAAACACAAACGAAAAATACATAATAAACACACTTTTCATAATATTTGGATAATGTCATATCGTGACATATCGGCTAACCAAATCAACCCATAGATCCGATTGAGAAAACCTGAATACTTGTGCCAGAACCTTACCTTGTACAAACATACATCCCCTGAATGACATGATTCATTAAGTCAAACAGAGTACTTGTATTCCAACCTAGTACCTTCACAGACACACCTCTCGTCCCGATACTACCACCATACATTCACCCACCCTCCCCCACTTTCTCGCTTTGTCGTTGTCCAGAAACAAAGAGTTCTTCTAGTGTTAGATCCCCTCTTCCCCAACACTTTTTTATTTGATCATATCATCGTTCTAATTCAAGTCACCAACTTTATTTTTGTTCTACGATATCTACAAATCCGTTTCCTCTCAAAGGTAATTCCTCGACTCTTATTTCTTTCTTCAGGGTCATTTGTGAAGAACTTTCTCTCCTATTAAATAGACCTCCAATTTCTACCAGTCCGAAAGAAAGTCGACTGTTCTGGTGAAGGTCTTGATCCTTTTTTTACACTGTCTCTCTTTCATATCAGAAGTCCTTCCTACCTAAATTTATGGGTCAACTCTCTAAACACGAAGTAACTGAGGGTCTCTCCTTAGGAACCTCCAGAAACTTGACTAACTACCGACCAACGAACTTCGACGAGAATTCTCCTTGACAAAAGTCACGTCCCACCCTACCCGACCTTGGTCTACTCAGTCCCCTGGTCACTCATCTAATGAGTCCCGCACATCCTGTCTTCATTACTGGACCACCGTTATCTTTGTCATAGTTCTCTATCCTGAGTTCAAGACGTACGAATACTTTAATCGTAAAAGTTAAGTCACTTACAAACCTCTCTCTGACTTAACGTTGTTCCAAAAGACCATTGTCGGTTTACGAACGAGAAGGGCAGACCTTACTGTAAAAGTAGAATTCTCAGGAGGCAAGTAGTCTTACTTCGACAGTTAGGACCAATTTAAACAGGAGACTGAAACCCGTATTTTGTTGTTGTTGTTGTCGCTCTGTCCAGAATATACAGTTTCGTAAACTTCTTAACGATTTGCAGAAACAAGTGACGAACCAAAGACTGTTTAGAAGGAACTCCTACGCCCAGAAGAACAAAAACAGACCAGCCAACCGACCAACCAATCCAAATCCGGAAGGCAAGACGAAGGACTCGTGAACGTTAGTGGAACAGGTAGGTATCTACACGTTGAATAAACGTACTCTACCAGTAAGTGGCTGAGCGTCGCGGTAAAGGAAATCGGTACGGAGCCTCTCGTTAGTGAACAAAAGTACGACAAGAGGACCTAGGATGTAGTGTTATTACGAACAGTTCACCAAAAGGTCGTCTTCGACCTACTTCAACACAACCAGGAAGACGAGGAAGAACATACTAGGGGAGGACCCCAGTATCCATGCCTACAATCCAGACCGGTCTATCTTTCCTGATCCACCGGGGTATTTAAGTCTCCTACTTGTGAGGAGGTCCACCCGGTGGTACACTCAACGTCCTATTCCTTCGTCGGGGGAGTCCCACGATAGACTTCCCGTTGATATCCCAGTATATAAGGTTTTATAGAGAGGGGTATTGAACAAATATACTCTTATTGGGGTGATAGGAGAATAAATAAGTAATTAGATAAGTAGGTAAGTTGTCTATACATAAAAGAGAGTCCGACTATGACAGGGTCACGTGTGTTGTGGTGGTGTGGACGCCTACCTCGTGTGTTTGTGTCGGGGGCCTCGAGATCGAGGAGGAGGTCCTGGTCGATGGGGTTAAGTTTGTGTGTGAAGGGGACCCTGGGTATTGATTCCGAATTTTGAGGACTGTGTCAGGACGTCTGTCGTGGGTAACAAGACTAACCAACCATGACAGTGACACACGACTCAGCAAATTCACAGACTGAGAAATGACGGGATACCTGTCTCTTGACGGTCCGAGGAGGTAGGTACCCTAAGATGTCCGTTCTTATGACCTCACCCAACGGTACGGGAGGAGGTCCCCTAGAAGCACTGGGTCCCTAACTTGGGACAGAGATACAGATGAAGTAACCGTCCGTCCAAAAAATGGTGATCTGGTGGACCAACAATTTATGAAACCTACTGTGGGAACTAAAATGAGGGATAGTCCACGTTTTACTGTACAATCTTAGAAACCTTATTGATCTGACATTAAAACGGAAGTCCTTCGAAGATTAAGAACATTCCGGAGACTCGTTCACGTACCTAATGACCATATATCTATGTCTTCCACACCATCTGATTTATTACTGGAACAGAGAGTAGATTAGGGGTCTTTATCTAAATTCCCTAATAAGACGTTCTGTCTCATGGATTACTTGATACCTGCCTCCAAGGGTTGTAACGTGTCCTCTGTCCCTAGTTCTAGTAGGGGTTCTTTTTCTTTCCGTTTTTTCGTTTTACCGACAGACTCCTCCGGAATGTTTATCGACACTTTTCTTCTCTTTACTTTTCGTTTCCTCTTTTCCTTTCTATATGGGTAAACTTACGTCATAACATTTCATTTTATTTCATTTTTTATTATTATTATTTTTTTATTTTATTTTATTGTTGACTTACGTCTCAAGGTCTCTTATCGTTCCTCCGAATTCTTTCGTAAGGAGTCACTAGTCACGTTTCTTTATCTCCTTTTGTTGTCTTACCCTTTCCGATCTCTAGAGAAGTTCTTTTAATCTCTATGGCTCCCTTATAAAGTACGTTTCTACCCGAGTTATCTCCTGTCTTTACCATACCTGGGTTGTCTTCTTCTTCTATAATTCTTCTCCACCGTTCTTATGTGTCTTCTTGACATGTTTTTTCTAGAAGTACTGGGTCAATTAGTGCTACCACACTACCGAGTGGATCTCGGTCTATAGGACCTTACACTTCAGTTCACCCGGAATCCTTCCTAGTGATGTTTGTTTCGATCAACTCTACTACCTTAAAGTCAACTCGAGAAAGTTTAGGATTTTCTACTACGATACTTTCACGACGTGAGTTATACGGTCGTTTAAACCTTTTGAGTAGTCACCGGTGTCCTGACCTTTTCCAGTCAAAGGTACGGTTAGGGATTCTTTCCTTTACTGTTTCTTACAAGTCTACAGTTTACTTACAGGTTCTTACGTGTTAACGTGAGTAGAGTGTGTTATCGTTTTATTACGGATTTTAAGAGGTTTGGTCCGAAGTTCTTATGTACTTGGTACTTGAAGGTCTACAAGTTCGACCAAAATGTTTTCCGTCTCCTTGGTCTCTAGTTTAACTGTTGTAGGGGACCTAGTAGTTTTTTTGTTCTCTCAAGGTCCTTTTCAGACGAAGACGAAATAACTGGTACGGTTTCGGAAACTGAGACACCTAGTGTTGTTTGACACCTTTTCTCTACCCTTATGACCTTGTGGACTGGACGGAGAACTCTTTGGATATACGTCCAGTCCTTCGTTGTCAATCTTGACCTGTACCTTGTCGTCTGATCAAGGTTTATCCTTTTCCTCATGCAGTTCCGACATATAACAGTGGGACGAATAAATTGAAGATACGTCTCATGTAGTACTCTTTGCGACCCGACCCTCTTCGTGTTCGACCTTAGTTCTAACGGCCCTCTTTATAGTTATTGGAGTCTATACGTCTACTATGGTGGGAATACCGTCTTTAACTTCTTCTTGATTTCTCGGAGAACTACTTTCACTTTCTCCTCTCACTTCAACCGAATTTCGAGTTGTAAGTCTTTTGTTTCCAGTACCGTAGGCCAGGGTAGTGAAGTACCCTTTATCTACTCCTTTGTCACCTTTGTCACAGTCTGAAAAAAAAACCTCCCCCCGAAGTTTTAGTGACGTCTACCACTGACGTCGGTACTTTATTTTTCAACAAATAAGGAACCTTCTCTTCAATACTAGTTGGATCTATCGTATAAGTTTTCGTCTCTGTAATGAAACATCGTTTCAAAGTAGATCAGTTCCGATACCAAAAAGGTCACCAGTACCTACCTACACTCTCAACCTGATACTTCTTTCGACTTGTGACTCTTAACTACGAAAACTTGACACGACAACCTCTTCTGAGAACTCTCAGGGAACCTGACGTTCCCTTAGGTTGGTCGGGTAGGATTTCCTTCAGGACTTACAAGTAACCTTCCTGACTACGACTTCGACTTTACGGTTATGAAACCGGTGGACTACTCTTCTTGACTGAGTGACCTTTTCTGGAACTACAACCCTTTCTAACTTCCGTCCTCCTCTTCCCCTCCTGTCTTATATTCTACCAACCTACCGTAGTGACTGAGTTACCTGTACTTAACGTCATTTGAGGCCCTCAACCACTACCTGTCTCTTCGGACCGTACGATGTCAGGTACCCCAATACTTATCAACCTGAACTGACTCTCTGACTTGACTTGACTTGATTAGGGGTCTTGGACACTTCTCCCTAATCTACCAACTCTACACTAATCCAATTCTTTGAACCCTTCCTCTCTACTATAACCTAATAGGGACACCCGGACTACTTGATACCTTCCTCCAAGCACTGTAACATGTCCTCTGTCCCTAGTTCTGGTAGGGGTACCTTTCCTTTACGTTTTTTCGTTTGACCGACAGACTCCTCCGGAATGTTTATCGACACTTTCCTTCTCTTCGCTTTTCGTTTCCTCTTTTCCTCTCTATATTCGTAGACTTACGTCTCAAGGTTTCTTATCGTTCCTCTCTATTCTTTCGGAAGGAGTCGTTAGTCACGTTTCTTTGTCTCCTTTTGTTGTCTTACCCTTTCTGATCTCTAGAGAAGTTCTTTTAATCTCTATGGTTCCCTTGTAAAGTACGTTTCTACCCGAGTTATCTCCTGTCTTTACCAGACCTGGATTGTCTTCGTCTTCTACAATTCTTCTCCACCGTTCTTATGTGTCTTCTTGACATGTTTTTTCTAGAAGTACTACTTCTATTAGTGTTACCACACTAGTGAGTGGATCTCGGTCTGTAGGACCTTACACTTCAGTTTACCCGGAATCTTTCGTAGTGGTGTTTCTTTCGATCACCTCCACTACCTTAAGGTCAACTCGACAAAGTTTAGGACTTTCTACTACGACACTTTCACGACGTGAGTTATACGGTCGTTTAAACCTTTTGAGTCGTCAACGGTGTCCTGACCTTTTCCAGTCAAAAGTAAGGTTAGGGTTTCTTTCCGTTACGGTTTCTTACGAGTTTGATGGCGTGTCAACGTGAGTAGAGTGTGCGATCATTTCATTACGAGTTTTAAGAGGTTCGGTACGAAGTCGTCAAGCATTTGGTACTTGAGGGTCTACAAGTTCGACCAAAATCTTTTCCGTCTCCTTGGTCTCTAGTTTAACTGTTGTAGGGGACCTACTGGCTTTTTCGTTCTCTCAAGGTCTTTTTGGAGATAAAGACGAAATAACTGATACGGTTTCGGAAACTGACACACCTAGTGTTATTTGACACCTTTTAAGACTTTCTCTACCCTTATGGTCTGGTGGACTGGACGGAGAACTCTTTGGTCATACGTCCAGTCCTTCGTTGTCAATCTTGACCTGTACCTTGTTGCCTGACCAAGGTTTATCCTTTTCCTCCTGCAGTTCCGACATATAACAGTGGGACGAATAAATTGAATATACGTCTCATTTAGTACTCTTTACGACTTGACCTTCTTCGTGTTCGACCTTAGTTCTAACGGTCTTCTTAATAGTTATCGGAGTTATACGTCTGTGGTGGGAATACCGTCTTTCACTTCTCCTTGATTTTTCGGAGAACTACTTTCACTTTCTCCTCTCACTTTTTCAACCGAATTTCGAGTTGTAAGTCATTTGTTTCTAGTACCGTAGACCAGGGTAGTGAAGTACCCTGTATCTACCCCTTTGTCATCGTTGTCACAGTCTGAAATAAAAAAACCCGAGGTTTTAGTGACGTCTACCACTGACGTCGATACTTTAATTTTCTGCGAATGACGAACCTTCTTTTCAATACTGGTTGGATCTATCGTATAAGTTTTCGTCTCTGTAATGAAACGGTCGTTTCAAGGTAGATCAGTACCGATACCAAAAAGGTCACCAGTATTTACCTACACTCTCAACCTGACACTTCTTCCGACTCGTGGCTTCTTACCTACGAAAACTAGATACCATAACACTTCTGAGAACTCTCAGGGAACCTGACGTTCCTCTAGGTTGGTCAGGTAAGACTTCCTATAGTCGGGAGCCTAAAGAAACCTCCCTTACTACGACTTCGACTTTGAGGTCATGAAACCGGTGGAGTACGCTTGTCAACTGAGTAACCTTTTCTGACTACGACCCTCCCTAACCCCCGTCCTCCTCTTCCCCTGCTGTCTCCTACTCTACCGACCTACCGTAGAGTCTAAGCTGTCTGTACTCAGACTCAACCACTACCTGTCCCTCCGGACGACACGACGCTAAGTACCCCAGCGTTTCTCAGCCTGTGCTGACTCACTGACTCGACTTGACCCCCGGATTTACATTAGTACACAGATATTCCCTATTCGTCTCCCTCTAACATGTACCTTCTGCCCCTCCGGTACACCGGTGACTCCGTCCCTGGTCTCTCTAAGTCGAAGTTCGGGACCTCACGACCGTCGGGGTCGGACTTTCTGAGTTCATTACGTAAGAGAGAATCTTTAAGACATCACACACATCGACACGACTGTGGAAGTAAAGTTGGGCCACTATGTGGAAAACCTAGAAGACCGGAATTCTTGACACTCTCTTTCGTAAGTAGAGAATTTACCACAAAATTTGGTGAGTCAAACACTGTTAAAGAAAAACATCGGTGCTCCCTGATTATGTCTTCCCTTGACGGGGACCCACCTGTGCCTTCCAAGATACCCGTCATCTCCTCCCTCTTAAACCAAAAGGACCCTCACAGTTAGTCTCCACCACCGTTTCCTCAACCCGGAACTTTTACTTTAACTTAACCCGTGTACCACTACACACTGTTTTTCTTGTCACAGGAAGTTCTCTCAGTGTAGAAATGGGACCTGTTTCTACATCTACACGACAAAGGTTTTTCAGTGAAGTTTCCTCACCTTTGTTTCCCTTTCTGTAACCCTTTCTTTTGAAAGGTATGTTCGTATCTGACGTCTTACCAGTGGGACCTTAACGTTTCCGACCGGGAGTCACTCCCTCTCGACTATTCACAGTCCCTGTCTCTATCCGTCATAGAGTCACCTCCGTGTCGAGACACACCGGTCCAGTACAATCGTGACTCCTTTCCACTGTGACAGAAGGTCTCTGTAGGGAAAAGAAAGTACTCGTGGATTAATGTCGGTGGTCTCGGTTCGGGGTCTTTGGGGTAAAAACCTTAACAGGGGTGTCAACAGGTTCCAAACAACGTTAATTAACATTTTAATACAGTTACAGAAATAAAAGGTCCTATCACTCGTCCTTTAACCCCGACTGACATATACAGACCCATCTAAAAAATTTTAAATAAAATTTCGTGATAGAATTTTTAACGTAGAGTTGGTTCACTAATTAGTGTAGCCTCTACAAATAGTACGGAAAGAGTAGGCGAAGTCTAACGTTAATAATAATAATAATCAATCTAAACATACGAGATTCTTGAGTATTAGCCGAAAATTAATTCACGGTTTGACAAAGGTTGACAACACGTATGGGATTCCTAAAGACGTGGTGAAGATTAAATGAAGTAAACGGAAGGATCGTGTATTTCGCTACATCTTTGTGTGAACTAATAGTTCGACGTTTCCCACCTTTTAGTACCATGCAAAAATAACTTCTACGATTTCTTTTGGTTTCGAAAGAAGACTTTTGTTGACGAATCTATATAAGACTGGACTACACACAATGGTCCATTAATGAACTCCTGGTATCAATTTCCAAGTCACGTTTTCAGTGAAGTATTTTGTTTTTAATACACGTCTTTTTAATAGGAACCGGAAGGAACTACGAGAGAACTTATTTTTCATTAACTGCGTTCATTTACATATTACGTGTGTTTTGACAGAGGGAGAAGGGGGGTGTACGGAGACAGGGGGAAAGGGTTGCGAAGGAGGGGAGGGGAAACAAAGCGGGGGTAAGTGGAGGGGTGAAGGGAAGAGACAGGGAGGAGGAGAAAGGGAGAAAGAGGGGGAAGGGTAGGAGGTTAGGAGGGAAAGGAGAGGACAAAGGAGGGGTGGAGAGAGATATATATAAATAAATAAAATCTAAACTTTCTCTTTACGGAGTCAGTAGGTCTTCGGAATTGTACCGAAAAGATTATCTGTCTTCTATAATAAATTTGCCTGTGATAAACATACTACAAACGACAAGTGGTTTGTAATACGACTTGGAAAAGGAATGTAGTAGATTAATAAAAAAATTATAAAGTTAAGTCAAGTCAAGTCAGTGAGTCAACACAGACTGAGAAACTATGTTTAAATAAAATTAACCTCCAATTAATGAAATGTTATAACATAACCAAAACGGTATGTAGTTGTACTTAGACGGTGTCCATATGTGCACAAGGGGTTGGACTTGGGGGGAGGGAGGAGGGAGGGACATGGTAGGGAGACCCAGTAGGGTCACGTGGTCGGGGTTCGTAGGTCATAGTACGTAGCTTGTACCTGACCGTTAAGTAAAGTATATACTATAATATGTACAAAGTTACCGTAAGAGGGTTTAGTAGGGTGGGAGAGGGAGAGGGAGTCTCAGGTTTTCTGGCAAGATATGTAGACATAGAGAAAACGAGAGAGCGGATGTTCCAATAGCAATGGTAGAAAGATTTAAGGTATTTATACACAATCATATGACATAACCACAAAAAGAAAGACCGACTAAAGTGAGACATATTAGCCGAGGTCAAAGTAGGTGGAGTAATCTTGACTTAGTTTACATAAGAAAAATTGCCGACGCATTATGAGATAACACTTATACATGGTGTCGAAAGAATAGGTAAGTAGACGACTACCTGTAGATCCAACGAAGGTACAGGATCGATAATATTTGTCACGACACTACTTGTAACCCCATGTACACAGAGAAAGTTAAGACCAAAGGAACCACACATACGGGTCGTCACCCTAACGACCTAGTATTCCGTCAAGATAAAGGTCAAAAAATTCCTTAGAGGTGTGACAAGAGGTATCACCGACATGATCAAACGTAAGGGTGGTTGTAGTAGAAAAAATTTAGGAGTACTAAGATGTACTGTTTATATAAGTGTATGAGACTCCTACTAGGAGTTATTTTCACAAAATAACTAGACTGTTTTAATTTAAGAGAAGGACTCACTAGATTTTCGTTTACTTAGAAGATCTCTGAAGGTTTGTCGTTTGTCAAGAGTATGTTTTATGATTTTTACAAATGGATTGTCTCTACACAATAAATCTCTACGACTTGAATAATCCTTTCTTTCCTCTACGAGAGTCGAAATACTTAAAAAGTATTTGTCAGGACCAATGAAAATCGTGGCAACAATACTTTTCGGGTCACTCCAACTGTTATAAATACCTCAAAATCACACATCGTTGAAATTCTAATACTTACAAACCAACATAAAAAGACGTAAAACGACGATAATATATCTTGTTGAAACGGACCACTTATATACTTTCGAACAAAAACGAAATGTAACATGTAAATTTGAAGTTAGACGTGAATACAGAGACTTCACACTATTTTAAATGACAAAAATTCATAGTAAATAATAAAATTAAGTAAGGTAAAAATCACTCTAAAAATGTGAATTTTTCTGAAAAATGTACAATTCTCTCTAATTTAAGGAGGGGGAGGGTTTGCGGTACGATCATTTAGTTCTAACTCTAACTATAAAGAAATAAAGTTCGGGTCAAGACGAAGAAGTCGTTGTTTCGACAGTTACATGGATGGTTTGTCTACTTCTCAACGTATACATCGATACTTAATAAAAACTAATTGTGAATTTTAACAGAAGGATAAATTTAAAAATAAAATAAAAAATAAAAACTTTTCGTCAAGTACTTCGACCAACTTCTTAAGGACCAACGGTTATTACGTGTCACGTTTCAGGGAAGAAAGGACCACGGGTCGTGTGAGTCAAGGAGAAAGACGCTCTCTGTTGAAACAACAACGACAAATCACCGATTCAACGTAGACTAAAAAAACGTTGGGGTACCTGACAACATCGGGAGGTTTGACAACATCGGGTGGTCCGAGGAGACAAGTACCCTAAGAGGTCCTTTCCTTTGAAAACACCAACGATATAGAAGGAGGTCCCCTAGACGGGTTAAGTCCCCAACTTGGACGCAGAGGAATAACCGTCCATCTAAAAATGGTGACTTGGTGGTCCCTTCGACCTGTTGAAACAATGATTAAAAATACATAAAAGACGTAAATATTTATATACCTTTATAAAACAACAAAAAGATCGTTTCTATAAACAGTATATTTATATTCCTAGTGTAAAATTTCTAGGAACTATACGAGCTGTATAAGGTATTCGACGGTAACCTTTAGGGACACTGGGAAACACTTATTGAGGACAACTCGACCGTCTTTGAACTCAAAGGTTTCTGGGGTCTCCTGTACGAGACTCACACATTGTCTTGTTGGTGTGTCGTCGAATGAATTTATATACGTCATATAAAATCAAATTTAAAATTCTACGACAAAAACAAAAATAAACAATATTTCACAGTTGATTGAGATGTTCCCAAAAAAATTTTCTTCCTTTATCATGTAGAGAGGGATGAGATAAATGGAGGAGGGTTCCTGTTAATTGAAGAAGAAAAAAGTGACCAATGTAGAGAAACGTAACCACGAAAAGAACCGTCAGGTCATCAATTTTGTGGTTTGAGAGTTACGTCACCCGTGTCCAAGTTAGGACCAACCCCTTGATTCTAGGATTCAGTGTACGGTACCTGTCTTTTTCTTTTTTCTTGTTGTTGCACACAAATGTAATGACGAACTAAAGAGGAAAATAAAAGGGAACTCATTAAAAAAACGGAGAAAAAACAAACAAACAAACAAGTAAAAAGACATATGATCAATAAGTAGATTGTCAATGAAGAAGAATTTTACAGTTTAGAGGAGAGTTTTACAGTCTCTTTAGTCCAAAAATATCAACCAAAAGTTCTTCTCAAAAAAGACTGAACGAGGTTAGATCGGACCAAAGAGAGATCCGAATGCCAAGTCGAGAGTAGAACCCTAAAGAAAAATATAATTAGGTCTCCTAAGAGGTGGAAGAGGAGATACAACGTAAAGGACATAAGATTAAGAGTAAGAAATAAAAACAAGAGAAAATAAACTTCCTTGTCTCGTACAAGAGGTAATTGACTCTTGTCTACCTCCTTCCGTTTTATTAAAACTCTGAAACGCAAGGAATTACAGACGTAGGATAAGAGATTGAACTAACTTTTAATCAAGGGATATCTTTACGTTTTTCGGTTTTACCGACAGACTCCTCCGGAATGTTTATCGACACTGTCCTTCTCTTCACTTTTCGTTTCCTCTTTTCCTTTCTATGTTCGTAGACTTACGTCTCAAGGTTTCTTATCGTTCTTCTCTATTCTTTCGGAAGCAGTCGTTAGTTACGTTACTTTGTCTCCTTTTGTTGTCTTACCCTCTCTGATCTCTAGAGAAGTTCTTTTAATCTCTGGTACCCTTGTAAAGTACGTTTCTACCTGAGTTATCTCCTGTCTTTACCAGACCTGGATTGTCTTCGTCTTCTATAAATCTTCTCCACCGTTCTTATGTACCTTCTTGACATGCTTTTTCTAGAAGTTCTGGTTCTTTTAGTACTACCACACTAGGGAGTGGATCTCGGTCTGTAGGACCTTACACTTCAGTTCACCCGGAATCTTTCGTAGTGGTGGTTGTTTCGATCACCTCCACTACCCTAAAGTCAACTCGAGAAAGTTTAGGACTTTACTGCGACACTTTCACGACGTGAGTTGTACGGTCGTTTAAACCTTTTGAGTCGTCACCGGTGTCCTGACCTTTTCCAGGCAAAAGTAAGGTTACGGTTTCTTTCCGTTACGTTTTATTACGAGTTTGATGGTGTGTTAACGTGAGTCGAGTGTACTATCATTTCATTACGAGTTTTAAGAGGTTCGGTCGGAAGTCGTCATGCACTTGGCACTTAAAGGTCTACAAGTTCGGCCAAAATCTTTTCCGTCTCCTTGGTCTCTAGTTTAACGGTTGTAGGCGACCTAGTAGTTTGTTCGTTCTTTCAAGGTCTTTTTATAGATAAACACAAAATAACTGATACTGTTTCGGAAACTGACACACCTAGTGTTATTTGACACTTTTTAAGACTTTCTCTACCCTGATGGTCTGGTGGACTGGACGGAGAACTCTTTGGATATACGTCCAGTCCTTCGTTGTCATTCTTGACCTGTGTCTTGTTGCCTGACAAAGGCTTATCCTTTTCCTCATGCAGTTCCGATATATAACAGTGGGACGAATAAATTGAAGATACGTCTCATGTAGTACTCTTTGCGACCCGACCTTCTTCGTGTTCGACCTTAGTTCTAACGGCCCTCTTTATAGTTATTGGAGTCTATACGTCTACTGTGGTGGGGAATACAGTCTTTCACTCCTCTTTGTTTTTTCGGAGAACTACTTTCACTTTCTCCTCTCACTTTTTCAACCGTATCTCGAGTTGTAAGTCTTTTGCTTCTAGTACCGTAGACCAGGATAGTGAAGTAACCTTTATCTACTCCTTTGTCACAGTCTGAAATAAAAAACGCCGAGACTTTAGTGACGTCTACAACTGACGTCGGTACTTTAATTTTCTACGAATGACGAACCTTCTTTCCAATACTGGTTGGATCTATCGTATAAGTTTTCGTCTCTGTAATGAAACGGTCGTTCCCAGGTAGATCAGTTCCGATACCAAAAAGGTCACCAGTACATACCTACACTCTCAACTTGTCATTTCTTTTGACTCACGGCTTCTTAACTACGGAAACTTGACACTAAAACCTCTTCTGAGAACTCTCAGGGAACCTGACGTTCCCCTAGGTTGGTCAGGTAAGACTTCCTCTAGTCGGGACCCTAAAGAGACCTTCCTTACTACGATTTCGACTTTGAGGTCATGAAACCGGTGGAGTACCCTTCTCAACTGAGTAACCTTTTCTGAGACTACGACCCTCCCTAACCCCCGTCCTCCTCTTCCCCTGTTGGTTTCTACTCTACCGACCTACCGTAGTGCCTAACCTACCTGCACTCAGACTCACTTGAGACCCTCAACCACTACCTGTCCCTCCGGACTGCACGAGCTAAGAACCCCAGCGTTTCTCAGCCTGAGCTGACTCACTGACTTGACTTGACTATCTTAAGATCCGACCTTTAATAAAAGGCAGTCTTAAAACTACCGTAAAAATATTACGGAAAATCGTGGAGTAGAACGATAACTCGTGAAGGTACTGTAAGCCAAGGACCAGAAAACATTTCTTAGATAAAAACGAGAAACCATTGAACTCTTAAGACAGGAGAAAGTACTACAAACAATTAAAGTATTACTGTATTGATCATTTCGAATACAAATATGTATTTTGTCTCATTTGTTCCCCAAAGAAGTAAGACCTTTACGAATAGGAAATCAAACCCCTTTAAAGGGAAATTGTAAAATGAAATATATTTCCTATAAGTAAAATACCAAATAGGAGAAGACCATCATGAAAAGGGAAATATCAGTAAAATCACTTCAAAATCTTCCTTTTCATTTACGAAATGACTTGGACTGAAGAGATAGGTTTCCAAAGTCAACACAAAAATATATCAAAAAACGGGGAATCACAAGTTTGAATACTTAGTAATTAAGTTTACATTAAAACGTCGACAGTACAGATGGATATTACAAAGACAATACAAACTTCGAAGTATTTCTTATTTTGGAATCCACTTTAGTATTTTCACTATAATTTCTTGTCATAAAACTTCGATGTAATTCTCACTATCAATGTTTCTTCTGAATTCTAATGGTTTTAGTGAAGAACCAAAAGGACAGGTAGGAGGGGAAAGACTCCCTCTATGTACGTACCCTCTTTCCTTTCACTTCCATTATAAAATAATGATCAACCGTTAAAACAGGGTCTAGTACTTAATCTTGAAATTATTCCGATCTTATGTCGTTTCTGAGTTAGAAAGAGTAATTGATACGACTTGTCGGTGACCTAGTACCTTTTTCGTTCTCTCAAAGTCTTTTTATAGATAAAGACGAAATAACTGATACGGTTTTGGAAACTGACACACCTAGTGTTATTTTACACCTTTTAAGACTTTCTCTACCCTTATGGTCTGGTGGACTGGACGGAGAACTCTTTAGACATACGTCCAGTCCTTCGTTGTCAATCTTGACCTGTACCTTGTTGTCTGACCAAGGTTTATCCTTTTCCTCCTGCAGTTCCGACATATAACAGTGGGACGAATAAATTGAAGATACGTCTCATGTAGTACTCTTTGCGACCCGACCTTCTTCGTGTTCGACCTTAGTTCTAACGGCCCTCTTTATAGTTATTGGAGTCTATACGTCTACTGTGGTGGGAATACCGTCTTTAACTTCTCCTTGATTTTTCGGAGAACTATTTTTACTTTCTCCTCTCACTTTTTCAACCGTATCTCGAGTTGTAAGTCTTTTTCTTCTAGTACCGTAGGCCAGGGTAGTGAAGTACCCTTTACCTACCCCTTTGTCACCTTTGTCACAGTCTGAAATAAAAACCCCCGAAGTTTTAGTGACGTCTACAACTGACGTCGGTACTTTAATTTTCTGCGAATGACGAACCTTCTTTTCAATACTGGTTGGATCTATTGTATAAGTTTTCGTCTCTGTAATGAAACGGTTGATTCAGACAGATTAGTTCCGATACCAAAAAGGACACCAGTATATACCTACACTCTCAACCTGACACTTCTTCCGACTCGCGACTTCTTAACTACGAAAACTTGACACCACAACCTCTTCTGAGAACTCTCAGGGAACCTGACGTTCCTCTAGGTTGGTCAGGTAAGACTTCCTCTAGTTGGGACCCTAAAGAAACCTTCCTTACTACGATTTCGACTTTGAGGTCATGAAACCGGTGGAGTACGCTTCACAACTGAGTGACCTTTTCTAAAACTACGACCCTCCCTAACCCCCGTCCTCCTCTTCCCCTGCTGTCTCCTACTCTACCGACCTACCGTAGTGCCTGAGCTACCTACACTCAGACTCACTTGAGGCCCTCAACCACTACCTGTCCCTCCGGACCGTACGACGCTAAGTGCCCCAGCGTTTCTCAGCCTGTCCTGACTCGCTGACTTGACTTGACTACCAAGTCATTTACCGTAAGACTCGGAAAGACTACGGGAAAGTTGAGTTAAAAGAGATAAGAAATAGAGAAAGAGGTTTCGATTACGTCAGGGTGAAGAGAATCCAGTCCCCGTTTATTGTAATCCACACTTATTCGAAATACACATGTCTATAGTTCTGTTATAAATAAAAGTTTTTCTACTGGAATTTTTTTTTATTTATTTTTCTACTGGAATTCCCCATCCTCTGTTTCTTTTTTCTCTGTTCCTTCCCCTTCTTTCCTTTCGGTCGTTTATAAATAACTCGGGGATGATAGATGGTCTGTGACACGTAGAACCAAAGTGTTTAAAGAGTTAGAGTTACAATCACGTTTTATTAAAGAAAAAAATACTCACTCCACTAACTGAGAGACTGTTCCCAGTTCACCGAACGTATTCCGGGACACCACTCTTTTTCACGCTCACCTTCTACCTGTAGGTCGGACGGTGTCGGTGAGGTAAAGTCTCCATAGTAACGGTACACCCCTCGAGAAAAGAAAGTGCACGTACACATGAGTCATCGATTCAGTACAGGCTGAATCGTTGTGATCCCTGACATCGGAATATAGGATGGTGTTTACTGAAAGACAAGGACCTCTCAGACGGTCATAATTATAAAGATTTTCGGGATTTGTTGACTCTCCTTTAGTAAACCACAACTTTCGGTAGTGGTTTTCCTTAGAGCTATCTATAAACCGTCTTTTTGTTTTCATTAATGTACTCATTTTTATTTAAAAGTAAGAGTTTGTTAAAAATTATTTATAGATGTGAATTACTCCAAACTACAATTTGACTTCATATAAAATTAATAAACAACATCGATCACTCATTTTACAATACGAGGATGAAAGGCTAATTAAAAAAGGGAATTCTCTAGAACTTTAAATAGAACTGTAAATTTAACAATTAGGTCCTTCTTTTATAATCTCCGATCTAGACACAAAAGAGGGAATTTTTTCAAACATTCAAAGACTTGAATATTTGTTTCATGAACTTTTAATGAGTTTCACGTGTCTTTGGTTCAGTTAAACGTAAGTCAACCTCAAGGACCAAACACCACGTACACCCTGACACTCTCTCCTCTCGACTCGACTCGTTAAGGATTAAAAAGTGTCGAGATAACTAAACGGAAATCCGTCGTTAATAGGAAGTTAACGGAGTGAAGTAGGAAAAATTTTACTAAGTTGGAAGGGGAAAATTTTTTATAATACGATGTGTTAAGTGGAGTTCTTGTTTTAACGTGTGGTGAGGTTTTCGGAATCCCTGGGACCTGTTTCCTTATGGTCGACGTGAAGACAGAAAAGGTTTACTTAACACGGACCTACGTTGTCTCATCAACCACGTATCATCCTTTCGATACTAAAAGGGTCATCAGTACATGATACCTACACTCAACCTGGTATTCTTCCAACTCACGACTTCCTAACTACGAAGACTTGACATCACAACCTCTTCTGAGAACTCTCATGGAACCTGACGTTCCTCTAGTTTGGTCAGTCAGAATTCCCTTTAGTCATGACTTATAAGTAACCTTCTTGACTACGACTTCGACTTTGAGGTTATGGAACCGGTGGACTACGTTTCTCAACTGAGTAACCTTTTCTGAGACTACGACCCTTTCCAACTTCCGTCCTCCTCTTCCCCTGCTGTCTCCTACTCTACCGACCTACCGTAGTGACTTAGTTACCTGTACTCAAACTCATTTGAGACCCTCAACCAGTACCTGTCCCTTCGGACCACGCGACGTGAGGTACACCAGTGTTTCTCAACCTGTACTGACTCGTTGACTTGTTGTTTACACATAAAAATCACTATTGGGGTGGACGTCGAGGTGACACCAATGTATTTGGTTTGACCATTTTCTCGCACGTACGAGAATAACCGAAACAACCATATATTGGAACAAAAGAAACCTTAGGATTGACATATTAATGTCAGTCATTTTAGACGGACGTCACGTTCTCTGAACCTAAGTTAGGAACCTAGTCCTTCTACGAGACCTCTTCCTCTACCGTTGGGTGAGGTCATAAGAACGGATTTTTTAGGGTACTTACGTCCGTTCCGTACCAACTTTGTCCCACTTTGTCTCACCAGATATCGGGTACCGCAACGTTTCTCAACCTCTTCCGAGTCACTGTTCTCTTGTTATCCAGGAGTTAATCACAAAAGTAGTAAACAAAGTAGTAGTAATATCACGTTCCAGTGATACCTCTCCGACCCGTCGACAAGATATAGTGGTCAGTGACGACATCTTGGTCCGAACCTTTTGGATGGTTATAAAGATATTAATAAATCGACTTTTAATTGGACGACAAAATCTTTCTGAGGTTTGACATCACCGAAGTTCTGAGATTCTTACGTAAAAAAACATGAGATTAAGAAATAATAGCTTAATTATGTGTATAAAACCGACGAGAGGTTGAAGATGAAACATACGGAACTATTCGTGTGACCCCGTTGTTCGAGACTATTACTATCAAGGAACAACTCTTGAACGTGACACGACTTTCGAAACGGGGCCAGAAAGAATCTCCGAGGAAGATCCAGGGACCACCCGACGAACGACAACCCGTCGGGATTCGCATTAACGGGAGTGACTCTTTGGGACGATACGGTGAGGGACAGACGTGTACGGAGGACGTGGACCCACGGGAGACAAAACGACCCTGAGTGACAGACCGAAAGAAAGAAGAGGTGATCGAAACTTTACTCGTCAGGTTCAAAGAAGAAACACCAGTAGTATCCTGAACCCAAGGAAAGTTGTATACCAACTCGGTTAGGGATTTCTTAAAGACAGAACGGGAAGGTTGGGGAATCCTGACCAACTTTGTCTCACTTCCGTCTACTGTCCATTTTCGTACACCTACTCTTTGTGGTTGCAGAGTGTACAAAAATGAGTGTTAGGAAACCACTCTTAAATCAGTCTCGACTGTAGACTGACGTGCTCTCCCATTCACTACAACTGTTCGACCCGTCGATACACGGATCGGAGTGACCCTCTCGTACTTGCCTAAGACAACGTGTCGGTCGTTAGAGTTGAGGTATTAGGAATATTAAGTAGAAAAATTTCGGGGACGGGGGTGGAAATTTTTGTACTAAATAGACACCGACGGAGCCCAGAACCGACGGCGGACTCCCTAGGAAACAACGTCGCGCCCGAGAAGGAACACCGTGATTCCGAGAAGAGATTAGCGGCAAGCACCGTGTCACCCAGAGATCAACTCCACACACCGAGTCATCAACACCACCCTCCCGAGTCGAGAGGACGTCGTACACCCCAGAGTCAAGGGACTGGTCCCTAGCTTGGGTGTAAGGAAAATAACCCTCTGTAAGAATCGGTACCTGGTAATCCTTTCAGGGACGTAAAAGTAAAGATGGTTTATTACTTAAGAGTCCATGACCCGTGACACAATTGGACACTATCTCCTACTAAGTTTCCAAGAGTATCCGGTCGAGGACGGATCTCTTTCCGAGAGACGATGAAATTCTCTCTATCGGTACGATTGCAAGGATATACCGATTTTGGTTAAATTTGGGTCGGAGAGTGTACCTTCACGCACTTACTCATACCTTCTCGGAGACCCCATTGGAGAATCTACATGTCTTCTCGGAAAGACCTTAAGGATGAAGGTTCCGTCCATCCAAAAAGTCTCACCCGACTACACCCCATCTGTCGTTTCGGTCCCGACCTAGGTGTCACCCACTTCTTGACTATGTCCCTGGTAGTTCTCTTGCACCCCCGGGACTTATCGGGTCTGAGAAGTACCGAGTTCTTCTTGTGGGAAGACCCTTGGGAATCCGATTTCACCACGAGTCCACATTTACTGGAGAGTAGGTCGTAAGTGAAGTAGTAATATCCTCACCCTCTAGGTCTTACCTTCGTAGACGATGGGGCTAGAGTTCCTAGAGTTCTTTATAACGGGGTCTACCTCTGTTGTCTATTCTTTTAAAAACGTTATCCCTATTTCCGGTGTCGTCATCCCCACTTCCTCCACTAGATCATGACTAATTCGTGACCCCACTAGATCACCTGTTAATGATCTTCTATAATTCCTCATCCAACCAATTACACTAATCCGGTAGACACGAAGGGACAACTGAGTCGACCATTTCTTAGACAAACGTTACGTCCTTTTGGGTCTAAGCTAGGGACCTAGCCCTTCTAGGGGACCTCTTCCCTATACTGATGGGTGAGGTCATAAGAACCAAACAATTATCGATACATTGGGAATAGTCCACTCCGAGGATGGGAGAATACCTCTTTTCCCCTCACCTCCCTTATCCCTGAAATGGAAAGAACTACTAATGTAAAGTTTCCCTACCGAAGGTCCAGAACTCTTTCTGTAAGGACCTAACATTTTCACCCTTTTCCGACCCCCTTCTAAAGGTAGAGTTCCCTTTTAAATTTTTTTTCATGTAAATATTCAAAAGATTTCATTTACGAGGTTCTACTCACTCCCGTCCAAAAGATGTCAGTTCGACCCCCCTTGTGACAGACAGGACTAGTGACGGTCCATCTAGACAACGAAGGAGGTCGAATATAACATCCAGATCCTCCACCGCAGAACACAAACGAAGAAGTCAATTCTGAGATGTTCGACAACGGGTCGAAGATCATTGACCACCTTTAGAAAACAATCCTAATGGGAATGGAGTAAGGGAAACTATTGACGTTCTAAAAATGGAAGTGGAAATACAATTACTTAGACACTTTTGCTCCTTAACATTTACGTAGACAAAACGTTTGACTCGATGACGACGACGACGACGACGACTACGATTCAACGAAATCAGCACAGGCTGAGACACACTGGGGTATCTACCGTCGGGTGGTCCGAGGGAGCAGAGACCCCAAGAGATCCGTTCTTACAACCTCACCCAACGGTAAAGGAAGAGGTTACGTACTTTCACTTTTCACTTTCTCTTCAACGAGTCAGCACAGGCTGAGAAGCGCTGGGGTACCTGACGTCGGATGGTCCGAGGAGACAGGTGCCCTAAAAGGTCCGTTCTCATGACCTCACCCCACGATAACGGAAGAAGCCGTTTGACTTGATCTACAGAAGTCTATAATGGTAAAATTGTCGATTTTTCGTAACCATTAAAAAAAGTGACACAGAGGATAAGTGATTAGTTTATCGATTTACCATTTCCATATATAATGGTATATATATTTCCACATATATATATATATATATATATATATAGAGATGGTATTCACATAGTATACAAGAGAATTAAGGGAATATTCTTAGTAATCTCTACTAAATTGGAGTTAAACTTAATTATACATTAAGTATTCATAAAATAAAAAAGAATTTAATTGATATTTTTATGTATTATTACGACAAGAAATGATATACGTAAATTAACCACTTTTCACATTCAACAGTCTTCCGAGATGACAAATTTAATTGTATCAGAAAGAATATTAAAAACGGGTAACTTGAATATAAACAGAAGAATTTATTGCTAAGACGAAGAAGATCCTTGATTAAAACAAGACCCTGTACTCCGTTTTATCGGTGTTGTCCTCTGTTCCCAGATCTTTTCCCCTTGACTCCGTCCATAATATAGACTTATCCTGTTTTCACCATTATTTTCAATACCTTTTTGGACTAATCAACCGAATATCATTGACGGACTGAGAAATTCCCGTGGAAGGGAAAGTGGTCCGGACAAAGGTTCGTGTGTCTTATGACTCAGGTCTCGTTGTCTCGAGTGAGGTATACATCCACCTCCCTTCCGAGGTTCTGAATCCACCCGGATTCAGTCGTATTATATTCCCGGAGTTTCATTGACTGTAGACATAAATGATCCTTTATTGTGACAGTCAGATGAATTGTACAATGGTATGTACCTATGTCTTACAAAAAGGACACTACTCTAGATGAGAGTCGTTGAAAATTTAAAAGTCACGTCATAATATTGGTAATCAGTAGTACCATATATAATGTCGTACTACTGAATAAAGTATTCACTTTGAAACACAGAAAACTGGACAAAGTAGGTAAAACCAGTACAAAAAAGAGATTTAGATACGGAAAAAAAAAAAAAATTGAGGTGTCTACTGACTCTAGTATACCATAAACAGACTAAATAAATTGAATCATATTACAGGAGGTGTAGGTAGGTACAACAGTGTTTACCGTTCTAAAGTAATAAAAGAATACTGGTTTATCATAAAATAACACATACATCGATACATAGAAGGTAAAAGAAGTAACTAAATACGCAGTCACCTGTAAATTCAAAAAAGACATAGAACCGATAACATTTATTACGAAGTTATTTGTGTTCCTCCTCCCGAAGGGTCCCCCAAGTCACCATTTCTCAAGTGGACGGTTACGTCCTCTGTGTCCTCTGTACCCAAACTAGGTACTCAGACCTTCCAGGGGACCTCCTCCTTTACCGTTGGGTGAGGTCATAAGGACCGACCCTTTAGGATACTTGTCTCCTTAGACCACCCGATGTCAGGTACTCCAGTGTTTCTCATCCCGTGTTGACTCGTCGACTGGTCGACGTTTGTACTTCCCCACTTATACAAAAACTTAATCATAAAAGTAAAAAAGGACTATATAAGGTCATTCAATTTACTGATCTAGTATACTATCAAGATAAAATTAAACAATAAATTAATACAATTTAATTTTTTTAAGGTATTATAAAAGGTATCATCGTCATAGTTAAATGTAAAATTGGTTATTATGTGTTCCTAAAGAAAAAAACGTGTAGGAACGGTTGTAAATAATGAACAACAGAAAAACTATTGTCGGTAGGATGGTCTACACTCCATTATAGAATGACGTCAAAACTAAACATAAAGTAATTACCAATCACTCCAACTCGTAGACCAGTATATGGACGACCGATGGACAAACGGATGAAACCTTTTTGCAGATAAGTCTAAGAGTCGGGTAACAATTTAGTCAAAAAAAAAAAAAAAATTTATAACTCCATATACTCGAAAATAAAATAAAAAAAATTAAAAATAAAAATGAAATAAAACGAAATGTTATGACATAACCAAAACGGTATGTAACTGTACTCGAAAATTTTATATAAAACCTATAATTGGAGAATCATCTAGATATTAAATATTTTTAAATTAAGGTAAATTCATCTAACGGAAAAGTAAACTCAAACTATTTCAGGGTGAACAAATAAAAACGGAAACGAAAATCTCAGTATAAGTTTTCTAGTAGTAGTTCTGACCAAATTTCTGGAAGGACAAATCCAAAGGAAGATCCTCAAAATATTACAGTCTACAATGTAAATTCAGAAATCTGACTTTCACTTTCAGCGAGTTAGTACAGACTGAGAAACTCTAGGGTACCCACATTGTACGATCCGAGGGGATAGGTACCTTAAGAGGTCTGGTCTTATGACCTCACCCATCGACAAGAAGAGGTCCCCTAGAAGGGTTGGGTCCCTAATTTAGGTTCAGAGAGTGTAACGTCCGTTTAAGAAATGGCAGACTCCGTAATCCTTTCGGGTTCTTATCGGATAGAGACGAGGTCGTCTAAAAAGACTGGGTCCTTAACTTGACCCTAGAGGACGGAACGTCCATCTAAGAATTCGTCGACTCGATGGTTCCTTCGGTATCAGAAGTCACGTAAAAGTCAATGAAAAAGACAAATCGGTCTACCATTAGATCAAACAGAAAACTTACACCGAAGGTGGAAAGGTGGTAGGAAGGTGGTAACGGATAAAGACAGAAGAAGTAATGTTTAATTAACCAGTATGTACCCAAACCCGAAGGGTCCGTCACGATAGTCATTTCTTGGGTGGATAGTCACGTCCTCTGTATCCTCTACGTTCAAGTCGGGAACCCAACCCTTCTTTAGAACCTCCTCCTTTACCGTTGGGTGAGATCATAAGAACGGGCCTCTTAGGGTACCTGTCTCCTCAGACCACCTGATGTCAGACATCCCAGTGTTTCTCAGTCTGTGTTGACTTCGTTGAATCGTACGATCTTATTCCCAAGTAAAGACTTGAGAACTAAGACACGATCCCTAGACACACAGACAAAAACTCGGTTATGGTACAACAAAACCAATGAAATCGAAACTTCGTATCAAATTTTAGTGCCACACAGTGGAGGTCGAAACAAGAAAGAATTTTAACGAAAACAAGTAATAAAGGGTTATACACGTCTTACACCATTAAACTGTTGGTGTGTTAGGGACTCCTCCTTGGACATCGATAATCGGTGACTAGATAGATAATTGCTTACGTGTAGAGATGATGTCTCCAGGAAGTGGCCTTAACAAGGAAACTTTCACCCTAGTAGCACCCTGGACAAATAAACCGTCACTCATTACCGTTGGGTGAGGTACCAAGAACGGACCTGTTAGGGTCCCTGCCCCCTTGGACCACCCGACGGTAGATACCCCAGTGTGTCTCAGCCTGTGCTGACTTCACTGAATCGTCGTCGTCGTCGTTGATCACAGTCTAAGAGTTGTAAAACATTACGAGAGTTCGTCGAATAAGGAACGGGGAAGAGGTCGACAAAATAAGAAGGTGTAGATAGAACCTTTTAGTTCGAGATAAAGAAAAGAAAAGTCAATCTATATTTTATATAATAATATAATATTATAATACATACAGTATATTATAATACATACGGTATATTATAATACATACAGTATATTATAATACATGTAGTGACTAATCTATGATTTCACTAGTATTAAATGGAAACACAAAATTTTTCATAGAATAATAACTGATAAAAAAAAAGGAGTGTACGTATCTGGGGTTACAGATATTTATACCTGTTACGGAGTTATAGATAGTGACACTCAAGGGGACATCTTCCTTTATTTACACATACTCTTATTATTTAGTCAAAGAAGGTAATTCTAAAATGTTTAGTCTTTAATTTGACGTGTCGTAAGTGTGGTCCCTCATATTCATACTTCTACCTGATCTTTATTCAAAACAGGTAAGTAAGTAAGTAATAGTCCTGATCGGCTCAGCGGTAATACTCGGTCCGGGACGTGATCTCGGACACCGATACCGTGACACCAGGAAGAAACGTTCCTGGAATGCGACACTACTCTTTCTGTCTGTTACCTGACTTCTCTGTCACCTTTCCTGCTGTAATACTACCTTCAGTGGCTGTAAATTTTTTTAACTATTACCAACATTAGAATGAGAGAATTATATATTTTATTTTTACATAGGTCTGAATTACTTTACTTTCCGATACATGGGTCACATTTAAGGAAGACCAAATTATGGAAAAAATTGTAGAGTCTCTTACAGAGGTGGTCCACTTGAAACTGGAGAAAGAGGTATGATTGAAGTTTAACTTACGTTCAAAATGTAGTAAAATAGGTTCTTTAGGTTTCGTTAAGTTTCATTGGACTTAATTGTTACCGTATTTTCACTTCCAAACAGTCAAGTCAGCACAGACTGAAACACTGGGGTACCTGATGTCGTACGGTCCGGAGGGACAAATAGTCGTTGAGGCCCCAAACGAGTATGAGTACAGGTAACTCGACCACTACGGTAGGTTGATGGAGTAGGAGATAGTAGAGGAAAAGAAGTACGGAAGTTAGAAAGAGTCGTAGTCCCAGAAAAGGTTACTCAGTCGAGAAGTGTAGTGAATCGGTTTCTAAACCTCAAAGTCGTAGTCAGGACGGTCACTTATAAGTCCTGACTAACGGAAATTCTAACTGACCTAGAGGAAAGTCAGGGTTCCCTGTGAGTTGTCAGAAGAGGTTGTGGTTCAAGTCTTCGTAGTCACGAAACCGTAATGTCAAGTTGAGAGTGTAGGTATGTACTGATGACCTTTTTGGTGTCTAAACTGATCTACCTGGAAACAGTCGTTTCGTCACAGAGTCGGAAAATCATACAACAGATCCAACCAGTATCGAAAAGAAGGTTCCTCGTTCGTAGAAAATTAAAGTACCGACGTCAGTGGTAGACGTCAGTAAAACCTCCGGGGGTTTTGTTTCAGACAGTGATAAAGGTAACAAAGGGGTAGATAAACGGTACTTCCCTAGTCTGGTCTACGATACTAGAAGTAAAAAACTTACAAAATTCGGTCGAAAAAGTGAGAGGAGAAAGTGAAAGTAGTTCTCCGAGAAGTCAAGGAGAAGACGGTATTCCCACCACAGTAAACGTAAAGACTCCAATAACTATAAAGAGAACCGTTAGAATAAGGTCGAACACGAAGTATGTCGGACCGTAAAGTGTACTACATGAGACGTAATTCAATTTGGTCGTCCCACTGTTATATGTCATAACTGAATGACAAAAGGGTCAAACCTTGGTCAAACTCCAAGGTACAGGTCAAGATTGAGAACAAAGAACTAGATGTATGTCCAAAGGGTCCTCCGTCCAGTCCACCAGACCTAAGGGTACAGAACTTCTTAAAAGGTTCAAACGACACTAGGTGTGTCATTTTCCGAAACCTCATCAGTTATTTCGTCATCATCTATAAAAAGACCTTAAGAGAACGAAAAAACTACTAGGTTGTCTACGACCTTTAAACTAGAGACCAAGGAGACGGAAAAGATTTAGGTCGAACTTGTAGACATTCAAGTATCAAGTACATGACCACTTCGGACCAAACCTCTTAAAACTCGAAATGAAACGATCGTACACTCTACTCACGTTAACACACCATCAAACTTGTAAGAAACAGTAACGGGAAGAAACCCTTACTTTTGACTGGAAAAAGTCAGGACACCGGTGACGGCTCAAAAGTTTTAAACGACCGTATAACTCACGTCATGAAATTGTCGTAGTAGAAAATCCTAAACTTCACCGAGTTGACCTTAAGGTAGTGGTGGTCAAGGAAACAACGAACACTACGAAGGATTCTGGGTGAACTGAAACGTGAGGTCCTACAGTCCGAGATCCACTCACTACTGTGGTAGTACCAATAGACTCAGTACTTCTAGAAAAACCATCTCAAGAAGACACATAAGAGTGGTGGAGAAGAATTTTAAAAGACGAAGACAATCCAGGTATGGTAAAGACAGGAAAACACGGGTAGAAACGTACTTTACAAGGGAACAATAGAGATTAAAAGAACTCCTATAGAGATCACAAGGGTTGAGATAACAAAAAGAGATAAAGAAACGTAATTAGTGACTCCTTCCGAAAGAATAAAGAAGAACGAGAAGAAACCTTGAGGTGTAAGTCTACCCAAATAGAAAGTAAAAGAGGAAATGACAAACTAAGAGAAGAAAAGAGTCGATAAACATTCTGGGGAAGTCTGTGAAACAGAAAAAACGTAAAGAAAAATAACCCCTACAAAAACTAATGGTGGAGGACTTAGTACGATGTTTGGAGGTAGGTATCAAGAAGTCCGTGAAAAAGATAGTCTAGATTAGGAAACTTAGATAAACAGTGAAGGTAACATGTTAGCATTCCCTACACTAAATCCCTTATGGACTTACTAAAGTTCTAAAAGGGATGAAAGAAGTTAAATTCAGACTTAAACCGTTATTCCTTAAGTATTAGACTCGGTGTCAGTCGAGGGTTAGAACAAAAGCGACTGACATATCTCGAAGAGGTAGAAACCGACATTTCTTATATTAGTTAGACTAAAGTCATAACTGGTAGACCACTACAGGTACACATCTCAGCAGAGAACACAATAACCTTCACTCACTAACGATACTGGTCACGTAAGAGAACCGTTTTAAGACAATCGGAAATGGGAAGAAGTAAAACATGAGGTTCCGGTTTAAACAGACAATGAGGTTCATAGAGAACTAAAGGATGAAAACGTAAGGTCAGGGGATATTACTTTTCCTGTAGAAAACCCCCACAAGAAAACTCTTCCAGACATAGAAGTATCTTGGTAAGTTAAAGTCGAAGAAGTCTTAATGAACAACCCCGTATTCGAACCTAATGACACTATGACTTACTAAACGGAACCTTTGCTTGTCTCTGGTAAGACAGTAAAAACTCTAACGTGAGTTCACGATGTAAAACCTTCGAAAGTGACTGATACTCCGAATGAGGTAAAGAAGATTCCCTAAGAACGGGTTTCATCATCTATATTATAAGTAGACTGAATTAAAGTGGGTAAGGTCGGGTAAAATCAAGTGTTTAAGAATTTTACAACTACAAGTAAGAACGGTAGAGGACAAACTGGTGAAGGTTAAACGGAACTAAGTACTTGGATTGTAAGATTCAAGGATATGGAATAACGAGAATATCGTAGTTTGAAATGAAGGTAGTGGTCTATGTAAGTTTTGAGTGACTACAAAAACGAAAGACAGAGAAGTAAGAAAGACCTCAATAAAGAAGTGACTAGAGGTCATCGTATAACCCGTGGATTGTTGGACCCCTCAAGGAGAAAGTCACTTTAACAGAAAGTCTATAAAGTTTTTTATGGGAAAAACGGAAAAGTATGACAAGTACTTTAAGAGTTCCGTTCTTAAGACACATGTAATCTTTCATAAGAGAGACGTGTTCCTTAGTCCCGGATCCCTGAAGTGAACGTCGATACCGACACCCTCAAATTCGTTCAAGAAATCGATAAGATCAGGAACCTTACGTTGTAATACGTCTACCTAATATTGTAAAGATTAAAGGAACGGTAAGATTTTTAGTTACTAAGACACTGAAAATCCCAGAACTTCTATATTGTTCTTTACGTTAAAGTATCGTCTCGTTTTCGTTGTAACAGTTATAAAGGAGAACCCTTAGAACTCCATCACGATACTACATGTATTCTTTTTTCAGAGGAGTGAGTCCCAGAAAGATGGTAAAGAAGAACGGAAATGAAAGACTAAAGTCTTGGGTTACGTTCTGAATAGAGTACTACCGTCAAATAATGGGAAGACACGGGGTCTACAGATTTTTTTTTTTCACTAAAGATTTATTAAAAGGAAAGAGTTTTCTTCCATAAGAGGGATTCTGTACACAGTCTCATTCTTGTCAATCATATGATCCATCTACCCAATCTTTCGTGTATAGTGAAAATCTGGAGGTACCATTCTGAATAAGACAGAAGTATGAATAAATCTCTCTAGTATAGCATTTACATAAAGAAAGGTCGGAAAGTAGACGCATTACACTTGTTAGACCAAAGTAGTTATAATTGTTATAGACAAACTTACAACTAAAAAATTAGGTCAAATAATTAAAGTGAATTAGAAACAAAGAACACATTCAAACCGGAAGACAAAATATAGACCGTTTTAAGGTAGTATAAATTCCGATAACCTCCTATTACATTCCCGTTTGACCCGTACATAAAGATCGAATTTTATTCACTTTTGAAAACTGAACACTCTCTTTGGAATAAAATTGTAAAACTTCGAGATAAGGGTTATCTTATCGATGAAGATGTATCTCCCACTTCGACCTATTTGAGTAACTCAGAAGTTCATATAAAGATTCGTCAATGATACACAAGTCGTGACAAGATCTAGACTTCCATCTCGTTTGTTCCAGAGATGGAAGGACTATAGATTATAGGACACAGTTCCCAGTCTTTCCATGTAGAGTGTCCGGTTTGGACAGAACGACGGACAAAGACATGATGGGCACCTATCCTTAAAAAAAAAAAAAGATAAAATTCTGTGAACTTTTTTAGTTCTCTTCTTATTAAAGAACACCACACTTTTGATATATTTTAAGTTTGACCACAGGTATTTATTTCAAATAACCTTTTATTGGTACGGATAAACAAATGGATAACAAAGTCAAGTCAGTGAATCACCACAGGCTGAGAAACGCTGGGGTACTTAGCGTCGTGCGGTCCGGAGGGAGAGGTAGTGGTAGAGGGTTTCAAGCGAGTTTGAGTACAGGTAGCTCAGTCACTACGGTAGGTAGGTAGAGTAGGAGACAACAGGGGAAGAGGAGGACGGGGGTTAGGGAGGGTCGTAGTCTCAGAAAAGGTTTCTCAGTTGAGAAGTGTACTCCACCGACTTCATGACCTCAAAGTCGAAATCGTTGTAAGAAAGGTTTCTTGTGGGTCCCGATTAGAGGAAGTCTTACCTGAACAACCTAGAGGAACGTCAGGTTCCCTGAGAGTCCTCAGAAAAGGTTGTGGTGTCAAATCTTCGTAGTTAAGAAGCCACGAGTCGAAAGAAGTATCAGGTTGAGAGCGTAGGTATGCACTGGTGACCTTTTTGGTATCGGAACTGATTTGTCTGGAAACAACCGTTTCATTACAGACGAAAAGTTATACGATAGATCCAACCAGTATTGAAAAGAAGGTTCCTCATTCACAGAAAATTAAAGTACCGACGTCACTAAAAGTGGTAGACGTCACTAAAACCTCGGGTTTTTCTATTTCAGACTGTGACAAAGGTGACAAAGGGGTAGATAAACGGTACTTCACTACCCTGGTCTACGGTACTAGAAGCAAAAGACTTACAACTCGAAATTCGGTTGAAAAAGTGAGAGGAGAAAGTGAAAGTACTTCTCCGAAAACTCAAGGAGAAGTGAAAGACGGTATTACCACCACAGTAGACGTATAGACTCCAATAACTATAAAGAGGGTCGTTAGAACTAAGGTCGAACACGAAGAAGGTCGGGTCGCAAAGAGTACTACCGTCTCAACTCATTAAGATTATTTGACATAAATCGGACGTTACGGTTTTATAAAAGGTAAAAAAACCAAACAAACGGTAGACGATAAGATCCCCATCCTGTCTATTATTTGTCCATTAGTCAATTTGTTCTATTAATACCTATAAGTAATGACAATTTGGTAAAAAGACAAAAGGGAAAAAGAGTTTGTGTTAAAATTTACGGTGAAAAAAATTTAAAACGTAAAAATTCCTGACGTATCGAAAGGTAAAATACTAAATAAAATAAAAGGGACATTACGAACTACAGTAAGTAAAAGACACCAGACTATATATTTTCTTTTTCCTTTCTACATCCACTACGAAGGTTCCTGGAACTGACTCACCCTTCGTGTTTGAATAGAGTGTCTCAACGTTTCTCACAACTTCTCTTACATGATACAGAAATACACCGTCCAAGTGTCAACCACAAGATATCATCCACCGGTCTAATATCCTTCATCGTACGTCTCACTGTACTTGTACCAGGAACTTTCGTCGGGTTAGACCCAAGCTTGTGTGTCATGAGACGGTATACCGGAACCGGTTAAATCAATTGTAGAGATGAACAAACACTGTTAATGTCTCCTGTACACATCTCGTCTTTGGATTATTTACCGTCAATAATAATAATGGTAATCAGATCTTTTAATACCAATATAACTATCAATAAAATATGTGTTTGTAGTTTGTACCAAAGACAGGGACCTACACTCCGTACAAACACGTCCACCCATCCAACCACTTATTCGAAATGTGTAAACATTTAACACATCTTTATCTATCATCTCCCTCCCTCTTTTGTTAATGAAGATGAATGGGTGAAAATATACGTTACTAAAATGGGAGTATTTACTGACCCCATTCGACACGTCCCCTTTCTCGGGTCCTCTCCCTACCTGTTCCGGTCCTTTGGTCCCAGTGTCCGTGGTACCCAATTTTCCGCCCTCTGTGTACACGACGAAAGACGAAGACAAATGTCGTTTCAGATACCGGGTGAAGAAGTACTTAGTAAACGACATAATTAAAGGTCCGAAGTAAACCACCTCCGTCGTTACTTGCTATGGTCATGCACGATATAAATGTCTGAAGTAATTAGGAGTCCACGGAAATTAGAAACGACCCATTACGTGGAAAGTGAGAATCAAGAGTGTCTTCCAACTTTTTTACGTTTTATTTCACACGGTTGAGGACACATCCTTTCTTCTTCTGTAAAATGTTCGTCGTTAGTAAAACGGTGAAGTATCACACCATTATTAGGAAAAATCCTCGTCTATAAATATAAACAGATTAACCCCTATGTCATAACGTGAAGTAACTGACTACACAATTTTAATAGATATGAAAAGTGAAAAGATGTACCTTTGGATTTAGGACCTAATTCGGTCTTAGTTCCCGTCAGAACTGTTTACACAATACAAAATGTTACTCGTTTTTGTTTGGTTGGTTCTTTGTCCGAAATCGTAATCTCTCTGCTCAGGAGTCAAGATGAATATGGTAACCGATCGAAACGTCGGAACTCTTTAGACTCCGAGTCAAAGAGTAGATATCTTTACTTTGTATAAATTTTCAGGGAGTATTCTAACAACATTTTTAATATATATTCCATTGAATCGTGTCACGGACCAGGTGACTTTAAAGAGTTATTTACAACAGAAAGATAAAGTGGGAGGGAGGGAGGGAAGGAACGTTGTTAAAGATGTGTATTCCGGTAAACAGATGGTCGTCTTAACTTCTCGTCGTAAGAGGCACCGTCGTCCGTGACAAAACAGTGCACAATAGTATCACCTGTACCTAGGTAGTTAATGGTGAAAATTAAAAGGAAAGATATTTTCCACCCTTGTTATGGTATCACAGACCGTTGGATTAATAATTCCAGAGTCACAAAATCTTCTTCTTTACTTACTTTTCCATGTAAAATTTACCATTTCAGTACTAATGACACTGAAAAATTCATTAGTAGGTCCCTGATGTTTTGTCATCGTCTAGAAAAGAGAGTATTAGACAATACCTAACTTACAAACACAGGGAGACTTTAACAACACAACTTCGATATTGGAGGTTACGGTACCAAAACCTCCACCCGGAAAACCCTGTATTAATCCCAATCTAATCCAAAACTCCTACCTTCGGAGTTCTATCACACTTTCACTTTCAGTGAGTCAGCACAGATTGAGAGACACTGGGGTACCTGATACGTCAGGTACCTTAAGAGGTCCGTTCTTATGACCTGACCCATCAGAAAGGGAAGAGACCCCCTATAAGGGTTGGGTCCCTAACTTAGGTCCAGAGGTTATAACGTCCGTATAAGAAATCGTCGACTCGGTCTCCCTTCGGATTCTTATGACTTCACCCATCGGTTTGGGAAGAGGTCACGTAGAAAGGTTGGGTCCTTAGTTTGGTCCCAGATGACGTAACGTCCACCTAAGAAATGGTTGACTCTATAATCCCTTCGAGGTACTATCATAATCACGGGAATTTATTTCTCTTTTTTTCTCTATATATCGGAGGTGTGAGTGTATATATGACTCCTTTCCGGTTCGCTTCCGTATGGGGGTTTAGACGTTCAGCCCTTTTCCCGGAGTCGTCCTCGGTTTAACCACCGTGGAACTGGAATATGGAGGGAGAGAGATCTGGACACTCTTTATTTAAAGACAACAAATTCAGTGGGGTCAGACACCACAAAACAAATCGTCGGGTTTGACTGATTATGTATCAAGTAATTTAACGATAAGTAAAGGTCACTTTTAACAAAGTTCCCTTCGGGGACTACAAATTCAGAGATCCCGACGTTAAGAATTGAAATCGACACGTGACCTTAGTGACCTCTCGAAATTTTGTTTTGTTTTGTCTTTTTGGTTTTTGTAATGGGCACAGGGTCAAGATCACTAAGACTAGACACACCAGACCCACGTGGGACCCGTACCTCGGTGCATTCCCAAGGAGGCCACTGATGGTGCGTCCGTGCCGGCTCCTCGAACATGAGTCAGACTTGACGGCGAATTTGTTCACGTAAAGTCTGAAAATTACACGAATGTTTGGTGGACTCGTAGAACAGTTTTAAGACTAAGACAAGATCTCACAAACATCGTTACGGATTCTAAGTCATGAAGATTATCCTGGGGTCCGTAATAGGTACAACGACCAAACACCTGGTGTGGAACTTTCCGTTCTTAACGCGTCTCCAACCGTTCGATCCCGGGTACCCGGTTTGGGTCGGACGACGGACGAAACACTTAAGAGTACTCGACTCTTAAGAAAAATGTACATTTACTACAAAACTTTAAATAAATAAAAATTAACCTCCTATTAATAAAATGTTATGACACAAAAAAGGACGGTATGTAGTTGTGCTTATATGTATACAGGGAAGGGAGTTAATGTTCTTATTCTGATAAAGAACCGTGTACTTTTAATATACGGTAAGTGTAAAGTCGTAGGAATTTATTTCCAAATATCCTTGGATAGATGAAGTGAGTAAAAACACCCACATGTGGACGAAGACACGACATTTTCTCAACTTAACGACGTTGTCTCTGGTTTACTAGACGTTTCTGACTTTACAAATCATAGATAGACCGGGAAACGTCTTTTACAAGTGATTAGGGACCTAATCCCCCATTGAACCTGAGTCTCTCCTATTTATAATAGGAAGGGGGTGGAAAAAAAAGGTAAGAGGTAGTCCAAGAGTGTAGTAGTTGGAAGACGAACGACTGTCACCCCGAACTTCTATGACTAGAAAAAGAAGTCCCGAGGCACGACCCGTACCCCGTGTAGTCAACTTGTCCAGACCTTCCTTTACAGTCCCATAGACGTTTCAGAGGACAGAACCCTTACTTACTAGTCTAACTCAGTGAGATAGAACGAGCACCAGTCGGAGTAAGGTACCACACCAGACTTACAGACACAGAGAGGTTTTAAGTATACAACTTCGGGATTGAAATTTACACTACAATAATCTATCCCCGAGGAACCCTCCATTAATCCGGTATCCCCACTTCCGACGTACTTACCCTAATCACGGAAATAATTCTCTTGGGATCTCTGATCGAGTAGGGAAGGTGGCACGGGAAGGTCCTGTGTCAGTCGTAGATGTCGGACCTTCTTTCGGAAGGGGTCTTGGGACACACGACCGTGGACCTCGGTCTAGAACCTGAGGGTCGGAGGCTTTGACACTCTTTATTTGAGTATAAAAATATTCGGTGACTCCGACACCGTAAAACAAACTCGTCGGACTTGTCTAATTCTACATGTAGTATAGTCGTTCTGTAATAGATTGTTACTCTGAACAGATCATATGTTTCCTTTTGAAACTGTTGTTTTTGTTTATGAAGATAGATGATTAGATGTTAGAGAATTTTTGTCTGTGATTTTAAATACATAAAGACGGATTTTTGTCTAATCGGATTGGACGAAACTTTATTTTACTACTTTGTTGACACCCCTAAAAAGTAGTATACCCTCGAACGACAGGAGTTTGTCCTGGGAGTTTAAGTCAAGAAAGAAGTCGGATCTAAGAACCAAAAAGTGGTGGTACCATCCGTTACTAAATTCCGAAGAGTGATTATAGAATCATTTATTATGTAAATCTCTTTAAGCATTCAGTCTTAACGTCTTCTTTTCTTATGTGAATTATTTATTCATTTTTTATTAGACACTTCACCACGTCAAGTCAGTGAGTCAGCACAAGCTGAGAAACGATGGGGTACTTAGCGTCGTGCGGTCCGGAGGGACAGGTAGTGGTAGAGGACCTCGAGTGAGTCTGAGTGCAGGTAGCTCAGACACTACGGTAGGTCGGTAGAGTAGGAGACAGCAGGGGAAGAGGAGGACGGGGGTTAGGGAGGGTCGTAGTCTCAGAAAAGGTTACTCAGTTGAGAAGTGTACTCCACAGGTCTCATGACCTCGAAGTCGAAATCGTAGTAAAGAAGGTTTCTTTAGGGTCCCGACTAGAGGAAGTCTTACCTGACCAACCTAGAGGAACGTAAGGTTCCCTGAGAGTTCTCAGAAGAGGTTGTGGTGACAAGTTTGGGCAGTTAAGAAACCGCGAGTCGGAAGAAGTGTCAGGTTGAGAGTGTAGGTATGTACTGGTTACCTTTTTGGTATCTGAACTGATCTACCTGGAATCAGCCGTTTCATTACAGAGACGAAAACTTATATGACAGATCCAACCAGTATTGAAAAGAAGGTTCCTCATTCGCAGAAAATTAAAGTACCGACGCCAGTAGTAGACGTCACTAAAACCTCGGGGGTTTTTATTTCAGACTGTGACAAAGGGGACAAAGGGGTAGATAAAGGGTACTTCACTACCCTGGTCTACGGTACTAGAAGTAAAAGACTAACAACTCGAAATCCGGTTGAAAAAGCGAGAGGAGAAAGTGAAAGTAGTTCTCCGAAAAATCGAGGAGAAGTGAAAGACGGTATTCCCACCACAGTAGACGTATAGACTCCAATAACTATAAAGAGGACCGTTAGAACTAAGGTCAAACACAAAGAAGGTCAGGTCGCAAAGAGTACTAAATGAGACGTATATTCAATTCATTCGTCCCACTGTTATATGTCGGACTGCATGAGGAAAAGGATAAACCTTGGTCAGACAACAAGGTACAGGTCAAGAGTGACAATGAAGGACTGGACGTATGTCTAAAGAGTTCTCCGTCCAATCCACCAGACCATAAGGGTAGAGAAAGTCTTAAAGAGTGTCAAATAACACTAGGTGTGTCAGTTTCCGAAACCGTATCAGTTATTTTCGTCTTTATCTACAAAAAGACCTTGAGAGAACGAAAAAGGTACTAGGTCACCTACAACCGTTAAACTAGAGACCAAGGGACGGAAAAGATTTTGGTCGAACTTACGGTCCCTCCAGTGCCAAGTGCATAACGACTTCGGACCGAACCTCTTAAAACTCGTAAAGAAATAATCGTACACTCTACTCACGTTAACACACCATCAAACTTGTAAAAAACCGTAACGGAAAGAAACCCTAACCTTACTTTTGCCTGGAAAAGGTCAGGACACCGGTGACAACTCAAAAGGTTTAAACGACCGTATAACTCACATCGTGAAAGTATCGTAGTAGAAAGTCCTAAACTTTGTCGAGTTGACCTTAAGGTAGGGGAGGTGATCGAAACAAGCATCACTGCGAAAGATTCCGGGCGAACTGGAGTGTAAGGTTCTACAGACCGAGATCTAATCACTAGTGTAGTAGTACTAATAGACCCAGTACTTCTAGAAAAACCATGTCAAGAAGGCACATAAGAACGGTGGAGAAGAATTATAGAAGACGAAGACAATCCAGGTATGGTAAAGACAGGAAATAGTTCGGGTAACGTACTTTACAAGGGAACCATAGAGATTAAAAGAACTTCTCTAGAGATCAGAAAGGGTTAGACAACAGAAGGAGATAAAGAAACGTAACTAACGACTTCTTCCGAAAGAATAGAGAAGAACGATAAGAAAACTTGAGACGTAAGTCTACGGATATAGAAAGGAAAAGAGGAAACGAAAAACGGAGAGAAGAGAAGTGTCGATAAACATTCCGGAGGGGTCTGTCGGTAAAAAGAAAAAACGTAAAGAAAAGGTACCCCAACCAGAACTAGGGACAGAGGACATGTTACAGTGCTTCAAGTTATGTATCCAGTAGTCCGTGAGATAGATAGTCTAGATCTGGGAATTTAGATAAAGAGTGAAGGTGACATATTAGTATTCCCTAAACTAAATCCAATATGGACTTACCAGATCTCCAAAAGGGATGAAAGTAGTTAAATTCAGACTTATACCGTTATTCCTCGAGTACTAGACTCGGTATCAGTCGAGGGCCAGAACAAAAACAACTGACATATCTCGAAGACGTAGAAACCGACGTCTCTTATATTAGTTACACTAAAGCCACAACTGGTAGACCACTACAGGTACACATCTCAGAAGAGAACACAACAACCTTTACTCCTTTTTATAACACAATGAATTCAGTGTCTTAACCGATGTCAGTGTGTCAAAGAGAGAAGACATAACTTTTCCTACTTTTAAGATAAAAAATGTCACACCAACGGAACTTTCATGAAATTTTTTGAACTGAATACTTTTTAGAACTTAGTGTGGTTTCGTTTATTTTGGACAAAATTTGTAAGAGGGATTACCGAGGTTCAGTTTTGATTAGTTGTACTAGTAGAGACCGAAGTCCCTAACAGTTCTTTGGTGATGAAGTCGGCAGTTCCCACTCAAGAGATAATAAAAACCGAGAGTTGTCGGTATTGATCAGGGTCTTACAACTGAATTCGATCGGTATTATCTCGTCGAAGGAAGGTCGACTTAGTGACATTCTAAATTACACAGTTCTTTCTAAATCAGGGGGCACAAAAGGAGATTTAGGAACCAAAGGATCCGTGTGTGACAAGAAAGAAACAAAGTCCATGAACGTCTCAATTATTTTTATCAGTAATTTTTTATTTAGTAAATAATCCATTAAATCCGTACGTAAATATTACTACTAGGAGACATTATTTACATTAATAAGTGTATTATGAAATCACTGAACGGGTTCGGTATGTCAATAAAGTACCATCCCCATTTTAAGTTTGGGGTGCTAGTTTACTGAGATATTTGTCTTGGAAATTAAACTCAGACACAAATGGGGAAGAGTGTCTTATTACGAGTTTAGGATAACCTCGGATAGCAGTATGAACCCTTTAAGATACCAAACAGGGGGAGAACTTCTAATATCGGATCATCACCCAGGCTCCAAAATTACCGAAGAGATATATTTATATAAATGAATTGAGACGTAAAGAATTTAAAAGGATACCCCGGGTGAGGAGAGAGAATGGAAAAAAGTGTATTACTGATAATTGTTAGACGTGTCGTGTGAACCCCTTTACAACGGGACATAGTAAACCCAGGACTACAACTACGACAGTCGTAAACTTTAGTTAACTCTTTTGATACGGTTAGTTAATACGGTTGTGTTTTTTAATTTTCTCTCCTCTGTCTCTCTTCCTTTCCGTTCTCAGTGCCAGTGTTACTGAGAACGGAAAGGAAGAGAGACAGAGGAGAGAACATTCGTTAAACGTCGTTTCCGCCACCGTGGGGTGAGGTCGTGAGAACGGACCTTTTAGTGTACCTACCTCCTCGGACCATCCGACGCCAGGTACCCCACCACTTCTCAGCTTGTGCTGACTCGCTGAATTGAATGAATGAATCAGTTCTTAATTAACTGACATAATCAAAACTCAAATAAAGACCTGAGGGACGATTCAAGATAACTAGATAAACTGACAAAGACACGGGTTTGGTACGATAAAACTAATAATGTCGGAACATCGAATCTAAGTTCAAACCCTCGTACCATGGAGGTCGAAAAAAAAAAAAAGAAAAAGTTTTAAGGAAGACGATAAGTTCTAGAAAACACCAAGGTATATTTAAAATCCTAATAAACAAAGTCAAGACACTTTTTAAGGTAACTATAAAACTATCTCCAATGTAACTCAGACATTTAACGTAGTCCATCACACTTGTGAAATTGTTACAACTAAGAAGATTAGGTGTTCGTGTCACATCGAAAGGTGAATAAAGATAACCAAAGAAAGAAGTTACAGAATATCAAAAGTCTCAAACCCAGAAAAGTAGAGGACGAAAAGATAAGAATAATTAATTTCCCCTAACAAAAGAAGTAAAGAAAAAGACTATCAAATAATAATCACATATCTTTAAATTGTTTTAAGACGTTATAATTAAAATATAGGACGTTGAAATGACTTAAGTAAACAATCTCCTTGTTTTAACTGTTTGGTAATCGGGTTGAGTAGTTTTTTTTTCTTTTTCTTTCTTGAGTATATTTATTTGAGTCTCTACTTTCTCTTTAATATTCACTGTGATGTCTTTACATATCTAAGTATTCTCTTATACTATTTGTTAATATACGGTTGTTTAATCTGTTAGATCTTCTCTACATATTTAAGAAACTTTGTATGTCAGAAGGTTCTGCTTAGTACTTCTTTTAGACTTATTTAGTTAGTGATCATTCCTTTAACTTAGTCATCAGTTTTACGAGGGGTTTTCATTTTTTAGTCCACTTAAGATAGTTTGTAAATTTCCTCTCAATTATGAATACGAGGAGTTTAATAAGGTTTTATAATTTTTATTTCTGTGGAAGTTTGGGTAAAATATAACGGAACTATGGTTTCGTACGTTTCTATGGTATTCTTTTAATATTCGGTCACAGGGACTATTTGTGACTATATTTTAGGAGTTGTTTTATAATCGCTAGGTTTAAGTCAGTGCGTAATTTGTATAGCGTACGGTACTAGTTCACCCTAAGTAACTTCCACTACGTTCCCGTTCCTACCAAAATTAGATATTTAGTTACAGTAACCGAAATTAAACATTTAGTTAGTTAGTCACCGGTTATTTTTAGGATAATAGTAGTGTTGTCTACGTCTTTTTCGTAAACTGTTTTCATTTATAGGTAAATACTATTTTGAGAGTTGTTTCACACGACACGAGACGAGTCAGCACAAGTCGAGAAGTCCTGGCGTACCCGACGTCGGACGGTCCGAGGAGATAGGAACCCTCAGAAGTCCGTTCTCATGACCTTACCCAACGGTAAAGGAAGGGGTTCCCTAGATGGCCTGGGTCCCTAACTTGGCGCAGAGAACGCAGAGGACGTAACCGTCTACCTAAGAAATGGTGACGCGGTGGATCCTTCGGGGTCTCCCTTATATACAGTTGTATTAGTTCCAGTATATACTGTTCGGGTGTCGATTGTAGGATGAGTTACCACTCTACGTCTTTTAAAAGGAGAATCAAGTCCTTGTTCTGTTTACACGGGTGTGAACCGTGAAAAGAAGATGTAATATAACTTTCAAGATCGGTCTCGTAAAACAGTCTTTTTCTTTATTCGTCGTAATCTTAGTGTTTCTTTCTTCATTTAATAAACGATAAACGTCTACTGTATTACGATATATAATTTTTTGGGTTTCTGAGGACGTTTTTTGATAATTTGACTTAAAAATTATACGGTTGTAAAACAATATTGTTTTCTAAAACGATTCACCGGTTTTATGGAAAGTAGTACAAAACTCAAGGGTTACCTCCCTTTATTTTTAAGTCTTCTACGACAGAGAGGGGAAGTCACATAGTATTTTACAATCTCATATTTTCTGTTCCTATACATACTATAATTATCGTACCGTATGTAATATTCGTAGGGACCTTTACATATTTTCTCGTTCGGTGTCATCAAATCTTCTCTAAAAAACCTGAACACCGATACCTCCGAGTGTCAGCTTAAGACCAAGAATCTTTGACGTCGAATCTCGAGATGAAAGTCCCGAGTAAGGTACCAAATAGTGAAGAATCGATACACAGGAATCCTTTGAATGAATTGGGGTAAACACGGAGTTAAAGGAATAGACATTTTACCAGTATTGTTCTCTTGGTTAGACTATCTCCACTACATTTCCAATTTCACGAATCTTGTAAGGACCGTGTATCATACAAAATATTTATAGTCAATAATACAAAATTTAATGGTAAAAACTCATTTAACCAAATTTTTTGACTTTAAACTCTTTCTTTCTTTTCGGAACCCTTACGGTATTTCTTTTTCTTTTTTTGATTCCACGTGTTTTGACATTCAGTGTAAAACAGGACTGGACCCTCCTTAAGTCACAAACTTACTGACCTCTCTCCGTACATTAAGATATTGACGTTATACCGTTGAATATCTTCTATTGGTTTACTGGTTCAAAGGGGTCATGACATCGATCTCGACGCTCATTCAACTGGTCCTTGAATGAACAGTCAATTGAGGACCGGTCCATTGGTCCTTGAATTACCCAATTGTCCGGTAATTCTTTATAGTAAAAATACTCAGGTTCGATAACTTTAATGGATGAAAACTGATATTCAGGTCATCGTAACACGACTAAAGTCGATTAACTTAAACACATTCTTCATCTCCTCTTTACATCTCGAAGGGGGTGTGTGGGGACTGGGTGATCGGGAAGGGAGGTGGTTTTATGTTTACGACAGTCTCCCGTTTCTAAACCTTCTTTTAAGTAGTAGAGTCTTTACCTCCAACAGAACTAAAACAAAGTCTTTTGTTCTTTATACAAGTCAGTTCAACTTTAAGACAAACATAGAAAACAACCGTCCCCCACTGAATAGTAACAAACAGGGTGTCTACACAGACCTTTAACCGTTAATTTTACGTGTTTTATTCGTTTTGACCAATGAGTAAAAGGGTTTTTACATATGACTTACACGATTTACTCGAACAAAAGTTTTCAAGTCACTTCATATGTCTAAGGTCAATGACCATCACTGAATTTTATTTCGTTATTTTTACGGTGTCGACTCACGCCAAAAATGGGAAATGAATTCCAAGGACTACACCGAGTGATTTTTGATATTAACTTTACTGACCAATTCAATACTTAAGGTTTTAGACAGAAACAATTGTACCTTCATTGTCTTCAATACCACAATCCGTAGTCCTTTTTCCATCCTCGACCCCTTCCCTCGTCTGACGATACCTACTCTCTCTAAAGGGATAAAGACCTAAGGAATAGCATTAATCACCAACCATTTGAGGACCCCAAAGAACTGTTCGACAAAGTCTTTCTGACTCTAAGTTGGGTCAAGTCAAGGCAAGTCAGCGAGTCAGTACAGGCTGAGAAAAGTTGGGGTACTTAGTGTCGTGTGGTCCGGAGGGACAGGTAGTGGTAGAGGAATTCAAGTGAGTTTGAGTACAGGTAACTCAACCACTACGGCAGGTCGGTAGAGTAGGAGACAGCAGGGTCGTAGTCTCAGAAAAGGTTACTCAGTTGAGAAGCGTACTCCACCGGTTTCATGACCTCAAGGTCGAAATCGTAGTCAGGAAGGTTTCTTGTGGGTCCTGACTAGACGAAATCTTACCTGACTAACCTAGAGGAACGTCAGGTTCCCTGAGAGTTCTCAGAAGAGGTTGTGGTGTCAAGTTTTCGTAGTTAAGAGTCACGAGTCGGAAGAAGTATCAGGTTGAGAGTGTAGGTATGTACTGGTTACCTTTTTGGTATCGGAACTGATTTGCCTGTAAACAACCGTTTGATTACAGAGACGAAAACTTATACGATAGATCCAACCAGTATTGAAAGGAAGATTCGTCATTCGCAGAAAATTAAAGTACCGACGTTAGTGGTAGTCGTCACTAAAACCTCATTTTTTTTTATTACAGACTGTGACAAAAGTGACAAAGGAGTAGATAAAGGGTACTTCACTACCCTGGTCTACGGTACTATAATCAAAAGACTTACAACTCGAAATTCGGTTGAAAAAGTGAGAGGAGAAAGTAGTTCTCTGAAAAATCGAGGAGAAGTGAAAGACGGTATTCCCACCACAGTAGACGTATAGACTCCAATAACTATAAAGAGGGTCGTTAGAACTAAGGTCGAACACGAAGAAGGTCAGGTCACAAAGAGTACTACATGAGACGTATATTCAATTTATTCGTGCCACTGTTATATGTCGGAACTACATTAGGAAAAGGATAAACCTTGGTCAGACAACAAGGTACAGATCAAGATTGACAACGAAGGACTGGACGTATGTCCAAAGAGTTCTCCGTCCAGTCCACCAGACTATAAGGGTAGAGAAAGTCTTTAAAGGTACAGAGAGATTATAGTCCATCAAGTGAGACGTTAACGTAAGGTAAAATCTTATAGAAGAGAACTCGTTACAATGGTTCTGAACGTTGTATTTTAAATGTTAGTAACATTCTCTTTAAACTGACAAAGAGATAGACGTATCCAGGTACATAGGTATCTTGTTTCATTCCTCTTTAAACAGGATCCCCTAAAAATTTTATTTAATGACTCTTTTGACCTTGTCTTACGACTTTTCATTCTCTTATCTTTTGAGGTTTTTAATATGAACTTCTTACGATCAGGTTTTTTAACATTGGTCTCGTTCGTTACGGAGGTCACAAGTAGAGAAATTTACTTACCAATAGTTGACCATCAGGGTGACCTCCACCCGTCACAATGAAATTAGATCGTCCGTCTCCCAACTCTAGGCTCTACGATGATAGGTGTCCTGTCGGAGGGTGTTGTTTTTTATTAGGTTAATTGGTCAGGTTTTACAGTTGGCACGGTTCAACCTCTTAAAGACAAAATATAATATTTTCTAAAAAGGTATAGGTTACAAGAAGATCCACCTCTTTTTAATAACGTCGATATAGTACGTCCAGTAAGTATCTTAACAAAGGAAGAGAGATAAAGAATAAAAATTTGTCTTAACCCGTCGTATTATAATATATCTTTAACGAATAATATTTTTTTTGATGTATTTGACCGTAATTACTTAATGACACATCACCTGTGAATGTATTGGTGGTGAGTCCAGTTCGTTTTCTTAAAACGGTTGTTGGATCTTGGGATGGGGGATGAGGATCACAAGGAACGACCCGTCCTAGAGCAGAGAAGGGAGTAAAAAGACTGAGTCGAGGAGTCAAAGTAAACATTTAAGACTGGATTGATCAGTGGGGATTGGTAAAATTAAAACGGATAAAAACTTGAAACTTGATATATTACTTTAATATATCATACATAAGGAAACACAGTTAGAAGTAATAAAACCACTCAAGGTAAATGTGATGAGTTGTATTGTCATTGTGTAAGTGAAAGTAACGACACACTATAAGAAAACACAGTACTATTAAGCGGTAAGAACACAATTAACGTGCAAACCCAAGAAAAGTCAAACCCTGATAATGTTTATTACAACGACTCTGTAAGAACAGATGTGTAAGACTTTGTCTATGCGTGTGACAAATCTGAATTCTCATCTTGAAGTCCCAGTATCTAATATTCTATAAATTGTAATCATCCATTACAGTTCGAGAAAAACAGTCACTGACATTTTTACACACGAATGTGAACATGAACTCTCCTGGTTGACAACGTGTAAAAGAGGTCGTCAGCCGTAACGGTCAGAAAAAAAAAAAAAAAATAGTATCGGTAAGACTAGTATACGTCACCATAGGATAATACTGAAATTATTAAACGTAAAGAGACTAATGATTCTCTCAAATCGTTGAAAATTATACAAACAACTAGTAAATTTCCAGGGAAAAAACACTTTACGGAAAAGTACAGAAAACGAGTGCAAAGTATCGTTACAGAAAAAGAAACATCATGATATATATAAGAACTATACTTACTCGAGAAACAAAGAATAATTCGACGTATATAAAAGATGAATAGACACCGAACGGAAACGTGAGAGTATTACACAGAGATTACTTATCTTAAAGAATTGACGTTACACCAGTCAGTTTACATATGGATTAAAATATAGGTAAATTGGTTAATAAGAATGGAACGTTAACACTCTTATCAGTAAGTATAATAAAGTGTATTGACAATAATAAAAACAGGTAGTATGATCCTGACATTAGGTGAAACTTGACCAAGCACATGCCATACCCTATCCAAACGAACAATAAATAAAATAACGTGTCGGAATCGTTTTAAGTAACTCTATTAACAGGAAAGGGGTGACGAGACGAGACGTCACTGCTCCGACAGTATTTAGTTTACAGGTATTTATACGTCTATACAAGAAAACCGAAGTTAAGACAAAGTCACCACGAATGTAAAATCTCGATTAGGACATGACAGAATTACTGATGTAGAAATATCATTAAAATTATAGACATCACGTTCGGTACTGTCGAAGAAAAGTTCCTACAGATTTCGAGAAGAGCCGAAAAAATAAAAGGACACTTAAAATTTTAGTCGAAAAGTCACAAACGTGTATGTATGTTTGAATCTTTACAACTAAGATGATGTAAATTGGTTATTTAAAACTTATAACTCGAAAGGTTAGGTATTCTGTTATTTAGAGGTAATTCTTACAAAAGAACTTAAATAGAGTCACAAAATATCAAACGACATGTCTCCGAATTATATTCCTGTCTTAACAGTTGAGTCTGAACGTACTTAACATATAGAATTATCATTTGTAATGATTATTAAGTTTCCTATGTCCTATTTCTTATATTCTGAGTCCGTTTCACAAGAAGGAAACCTCCTTAGGTTTTTGGTATTTGTGTCGAGAGGTTCCTAAAAAGGAGAAGACACCATCCCACACAAGACCGAGTCTAAATTTTATATTACAAATTTTAACTACACCTTATCACGTATACGTCTTCCCTGGTAAAACCGGTCTCTGGTAGGAGTAAAATATAAGTTGTCTAATAGATCAAATACATTGTAAAAGGTCAGACTGTACGGGAATTTTTCGACAAAGTCTAAAAGAAATGTTAACCATTTATTACTATTTTTCGTAAAATAATCTTTTCATAAGAGTTAATAGAAAGATGATTTATGATCATCATATAAATGGTCCTCCATTCTCATGATGATATAAATGTTCCCGTAAATGTACCAGTATGGAAAAAATGACCCGAAGGGACCTTTTGTTTAAACAATTGTCTAGACTTACACTTTCAACGAATCGGTACAGGCTGAGAAACGTTGGGGTACCTACTATTTCAGGTACCTTAATAGGTCCGGTCTTATGATCTCACCCGTCGGAAAGGGAAAAGGTTGTCTGGAAGGGTTGGGTCCAGAGGGGGTGACGTCCATCTAAGAAATGGTCGTCTCGGTGTTTCCTTCGGGTTCTTATGACCTGACCCATCGGATAGAGAAGAGGTCACCTAGAAGGGTTGGGTCTTAACTTGGCCCCAGAGGACGTACCGTTCGTCGAAGGAATAGTTGACTCGATAGTCCAGATGATAATGACAAAAGAAGGATTTATAGTAAGAGTCTGTATGTAGATTGATAAACTACCAATACCACGATAAAATTTAAAATGTAAAGAAAATTTACCGTAAACATTAAGTGACAATCATATATCTTCATGTTAAATAAAAATATAACTAAAAAAGTTATTAAATTTTTAAATAATTAAGTTTATTAAATAAACATCTAACAATCTAAAAGATGATACACCAGTATAGTAAACAAAGGTGAAAAAAAAGTTAAGAATGAAAAAGTTTAAATAAAAAGAGTAAAATACAATGACTGGTCCCGGGGATCCTGTTACGACTTATCTTCACCACTATCGTCTGTAGTAACGAAAGAAGGACTAATGTTTCCGTCTATACAACTACAGAGTGGTGAGTGACCCATAATATAAACGACATCACAAAAACGTCTATCATAAATAGTCTCATTCCTTCTAGGGATTATAAGGATTAAACGATTCGCCAAATATCTCCCCTCTCATCTTTCTGTCCGTGAGTAGAAGAGGACGTTCTTGAGTTTTAATGTTAGGTGACGACTTGTTAGTAGTTGTCTTACAACCTAGGGTGGTTTTTTTCTATGGGGTATAGGTTCCCGTTTTCCTCTTTGGGGTTGTTCTACCATCCTCCTCACTTTAGTGTAAATCTTAGTTTATGGTATGGATGGTCTCTGTGAGTCTCCCGAGTTTGTGTCAGAACACACGTGGTCCCCTAGGGTGTCTCTGACTCGGTCTGGACGGAAACTCACAAACTCAGAGAGGACACCTCCTTACCCGGCGTCACCGGACGGTGTCCCCGTCCCTGAGACTCACGTCGTAAGAACTCATACCGTATTCGGGAGAACCTCCTCCAACGGTAATTGAGGTGGTATCTCGACGGTCTTTAATGTGTCTTGACCCTTTTGTCTGAGTACCTCCCGTGTTTGTTTCGGAATACACGTGGTCCTGGGTCCTCTTTCCTCGTCACTGGGGTGTTCTCTGACTGGGTCTGAACGGGGACTCACAGGTCCTCAGAGGGTACCTTCGAACCCAACCTCCACCTCACGACGTCCCAACCCCCGTGACTCACGACGTCACGGACGTATCATGGAAAACTTCCTCCGGGGGTAATAGAAGTAATGGAGGTGGTATCTAACCGAGGTCCATTTATTGTCCCTCCCTTGTGTCATGGTGAGAAGTTACTTTTTGACCTAATTTCTAAATGACTCGTACCAGGGTGGGTAGTCTTGTTCTGGGTCAAAGGTGGAGTCAGTCAGAGAGAGTAATCCTTTGAAGTATTCGGAGAATAGGAATAGGTAGTCTCCCGTCTGTCTTACTTTTGGTGTTAGTATTTTTTGATTAGTTTGACTAGTGTACCTGGTGTCGGGTACCAGGTGATCTCTTCCCTTACCGTTTAGTCAAGTCATAGGAACGGAACTCTTGGGGTACTTGTCGTACTTTTCCATTTTTCTATCCTGTGACTTTCTACTTGAGGGGTCCAGTCATCCACGGGTTATACGAAGACCTCTAGTCACCTCTTTATTGATAAACGAAACCGTATCATGGTTTCGTTTTTGTTGTGGGTCAACACCTACACCGACCACTACCTTGATTTCAGGTTACGACATTTCTCGTTATAACGTATCCTTTGACTTTACAATCCAGGTACTTAGTTTCATTTAATCTTCACCAGTTTGTCCTCTATCGTTCTCACTTGTAACTGTAGAATCCTTAGTCTCTCGATTTTCCCTGATCTTACACACTTAAATTGAGTCTAGTGGTAATATAAATAATGACAGTCGTTCTTAGAGAATCTTCTTTACCTCATCTGAAGTATCAGTTGTTTTCTCAGACTTTACGTCATGAACCTACGTTAGAGTTTTTACTGTCTTATTAGAGACAAGTAAAGGTTCCGTTTGGTAAATTATCGTGTCGTTAGGTTCAGATACGGGGTTTGTCATTACGACTTTTTAGACTTCAACTTACCAAGACACTTCTTGATGTTCTACCAGATCTTGATTGTGGATTTTTTCTACAGGAAAAGTAACATCCCCTGACCTTACGTTTTCATCCTTCAGTTCTCTATGTACCTCATTGTCCGTTTAAATCGGAACCTCATGTTTTACTTCGTCCCGTTTCAGATTCTCTCAAAACAGTTCTCTCGTGTAACCAGTATCCTTTGTAGGAGAAGGTTTGTGTTCTCCTTTCACATGTGTACCTGTAGTAGTATACCAGTTGTGACTTTAGTCCAACTAATGCAAGAAACGTCGTTTTCTACCACTTCACGATATCTCAGTCGGTTTTTTTTTTTTTTTTTAGTCCTCACCTGACACCGTGTCTAGTACTTGATAAATGACGTTTTAAGTCCGAATTTAACTTCTTTCATCCCTTTTGGTGGTCTGGTAAGTCCATACTGGATTTAGTTTAGGGAATATTAATATATCACCTTCACTGTTTGTCTAAGTCCGTTAATCTAGACTACTATCTCATGGACTTCTTGTTACCTGCCTCCAAGCACTGTAACATGTCCTCCGTCACTAGTTCTGGTGGGTGTTCTTTTTTTTTACGTTTTTCCATTTTACCAACGGACTCCTCCGGAATGTTCATCGACTCTTGTCTTCTCTTCTCTTTCTGTTTCCTCTTTTTCTTTCTATATAGGTAAACTTACTTCTCAAGGTTTCTAATCGTTCCTCTCTATTCTTTCGGAAGGAGTCACTAGTTACGTTTCTTTATCTACTTTTGTTATCTTACCCTTTCTGATCTCTATAGAAGTTCTTTCAATTTCTATGGTTCCCTTGTAAAGTACGTTTCTTCCCGTTCATTTCCTGTCTTTACTATACCTGGATTGTCTTCGTCTTATATCATTCTTCGCCACTGGTGTCATGTGTCTCCTTGATATGTTTTTTCTAGTAGTACTAAGTCTATTGGTACTACCACACTAGTGAGTAGATCTCGGACTGTAGGACCTTACGTTTCAGTTCACCCAGAATCCTTCGTAGTGATACTTGTTTCGATCACCTACACTACCTTAAGGTCAACTCGATAAAGTTTAGTATTTTCTACTACGACACTTTCAGGACGTGAGTTATACGGTCGTTTAAACCTTTTGAGTCGTCACCGCTGTCTTGACTTTTTCCAGTCAAAAGTAAGGTTAGGGTTACTTTCCGTTACACTTTCTTACGAGTTTGATAACGTGTTAAAGTGAGTAGAGTGTGCGATCATTACATTACGAGTTTCAAAAGGTTCGGTCCGAAGTTGTCATACACTTTGAGCCTTAAGGTCTACAAGTTCGACCTAAATCTTTTCCGTCTTCTTGGTCTCTAGTTTAACGGTTGTAGACAACTTAGTAACTTTTTCGTTCTCTTAAAGTCTTTTTGTAGATGAAAATGAAGTAACTCACACGGTTTCGGAAACTGACACACCTAGTGTTGTTGACACCTTTTAAGGATTTCTCCACCCTTATGGTCTGGTGGAATGGACAGAGGACTCTTTAGACGTACGTCCAGTTCTTTGTTGTCAATCTTGACCCGTACCTTGTTGTCCGACAAAGGTTTAAACCTTTCCTCATATAGTTCCGACATATAACAGTGGGACGACTAAATTGAATATAAGTCTCATATAGTATATGTTACAGTCCGACATACTTCGGGTTCGACCTCAGTTCTAACGGTCCTCTTTATAGTTATTGGAGTCTTTGAGTCTACTGTGGTGGGAATACCGTCTTTCACTTCTTGATTTCTTGGAGAACTATTTTACTTTCTCCTCTCACTTTTTCAACAGAATTTTGAGTTGTAAGTCTTTTGAGTCTATTAACGTAGACCAGGGTAGTGAAGTATCGTTTATATACCCGTTTGTTACCTGTGTCACTGAAATAAAAGAATCCAAACTTTTTTAGTGACGTCTAACACTGACTTCCGTACTTTAATTTTCTGTGAACGAGGAACCTTCTTTTCGATACCAGTTGGATTTGTCGTATAATCTTTTGTCTCTGTAAAACGGTTGTTTCCATACAGATCAGTTTCGATACAAAAAAGGTAATCAGTACATACCTACACTCTCAACCTGATATTTCTTTCGACTTGTGACTCTTAACCACGAAAACTTGACACCACAACCTCTTCTGAGAACTCTCAGGGGATCGGACGTTCCTCTAGGTTCGTCAGGTAGGATTTCCTTTAGTCAGGTCTTACAAGTAACCTTCCTAACTACGACGTCAACTTTGAGTTTATTAAACCGGTGGACTACACTTTTGGACCAAAGAACCTTTTCTAGGACTACGACCATTTCTAACTTCCACCCTCCTCTTCCCCTACTATCTCCTACTCTACCAACCTACTGTGGTGACTCAGTTACCTGTACTTAAATTCGTTCGAAGCCCTCAACTACTGCCTGTCCCTTCGGACCGCACGACGTCGAGTACCCCACCGTTACTCACCCCGTACTGACTCACTGACTTGACTTGACTTCTGTAAATATTACTTTTTTATAACCTCAAAAAGTTGACAAAAGAAAAACATAAACGACTTTACCAGTATATTAAAAAGAAATCAATACATTGTATAGTGTAACTATCTAAAAACTTATAATTTCTGTTGTCGTGTAAAAACTTCATCAAATTGAACTGACACTATAATATAAGAATGTATTACGACTGAGATTCAACAATTATAAAATTAATCGTAAAAACGTAGACGAAAGTATCGGATATTAAAAAGAAAGAACATAATGAGGAAAACTACAATACCGTTGGAGTATGTTACTTACCTATTATAGAAAAGAAAAAGTTTTTTTTGATACCACCTTTAACAAATGTAACGATAATAAAGAAGGAATTTACAAACGTTTTGATCGACCTCTTTGGAAAACACAAAGTCTGATAAATCGGGTTCGAAGGATCACAGTTCCCTGAAGTTCCAATTTGGTCACTACGTTTATATGTTTCGTCATCCTTGTCTGATTCTTGTAAAATTTTCTAACAAATGAAAAAAACATTATATTCAAATAAATAAAATTAACCTCCAATTAATGAAATATTAAAATATAACAAAAACGTTTTTCTTTTTATTATTTTCTGACAAATAATACTAATTAACCTTTTGTGGTGTTACATAAGTTCTTGTTTATTTGAATGTGTATACGGGTATACGTGTGTCTGACTACCTGTTTGTTAGTGTAGACGACCATCGGTTGTAAAAGATTTAAGGGTGAAGTTCCGAAATGGTATGTCACTTACGATATCTTATAACCCGGAAGTTGTTTGAGATTGAGAGATGTCGGAATCAGAAGTTGACAAAGTGAAGTAAGATGTTTTATGTAAAATAAGACGAGGATTTGGATACATGAAGGTTCTTTAAGGTAAGAATCACTGGAGACACTCTACCTCCGACGACACTTACTCTAGAAGATACTGAAATAATGAAAAATACACTCTCTTACCTTGGTTTCGACTCGTCCATTTCTTGAAACCTCATAAAACTCGGCAAAAAATTTAATAATAATCATAATTAAAAATGAAATGTTATGACTGAAATTTTTTCTTTTTCTTACGGAAGAGTTACCCGAAGTTATTCATTCGGTATAAACCATTGACCTCGGGACTTTCTGATTACAATTAAAACAAGTCCCTACGGTTTTTGTAATGAAATGTATTACTTAAAATGAGTTGTCGATTACTTGTGTCCCTTCTTATTGACTCTATTCCTCATTTAATTTAATAAACGATATATTGATATTTGACATATTAATCAGATTAATTTTTGATATATTAACAAACGACTAAAAAAAAAAAAAATCGAGAAAGAGATTTGGAAAGGGAATACCACCCGAAAATTAAGGTTTATAAGAGTGACTTACAATTAAGAGTGTAAACACTTAAATTTAATATGGATGGGATGGGATGTCTAAGTCGAGTTTAAGACAAAAGAAGAATTTCGGAAAGAACCAATGGTCACGGTACTAGAGAAGATTCGTACGATAGATATACTTGGTGTTATTACGGGTGCGATAACTGTATGAGAAGTATGGAGACTCTGACGGATGTGGTTTGTCATTCATTCACTACTCACACTGATTTTGAGTTCAGTAAACTGAGTTGGGTTGTCAGAAAGGTTATCCTAGGATGACGAAGTAACTGAAAGAATTGTATTATGGAAATCTCCGGTAGTTGACCGGATTATCTTTCAATCGGCACTGTCCTACAAGTCTCCGTAAGAACACAAAACACACATTTCTACTACGAAATACAAGAAGTACCATGTTTCTTTCTTAAGTTCTCATTTCTCTGAAAAGAAGAAAGTTTGGACTACTTACGTGAAAGGGTGAACGGGGTCCCAAATGGAGGAGTGACCGTTGTTTCAATAACTGGGGTTTACTCCGGTTACGGGAGAGTCTTAACTTCCGTTAGTAGAAGTACCACTATTCGTGGACCTAAATCCCCGTTTTAAGACGGAAAATGGGAGGATGAATTGTTAAAAATTTTATTTTAGTCCAACATGATTGCATGTCCTGACAAACCGAGAGGTACAATTCGAGCGAAGACGTCGAAAGAGAAATTTATCAGTACAGTCACTCACTTGTTTCTTCCTTCCATGTCTCCGTCGAGTGACAACGCGACTTCGTAGAGAGTGTTTATTAGTTCTAAATTAGTGTTTTGTGTATGTTACTCCCAAAATTTCTCTGATAAGTACTTAAACTTAGAAACAAGTGGCCTAAGAAAACGGTTTACCACGTCGTCCGTCACTCCTCTGATATAAATACCGAGTAATTATTTCTAACGAAAGACTTTTCGTATAGAAAGTGTATTAGTACTTCTACTCCCTTAAAAATTTCCTTAATATGGTAACTTTTCACTAACTACACGCTAGTCGTCACTAAGGAAAGAATTGAGTTGACTCTAAAATATAAACTTATTAAGGAGATTCATATAGAAAACACGTTTATGTAAAAACTAACCATTACTTACAATGATCAATAAAGTAAAAGTCGGATGTCTGACTAGACTATACTAGGACATAGAAAATATACACCGGAACTGACTGTTAGGTTTTTAAGTACAACCCTCTGACGTTTTCTTTAACAGACCGTATGGTGGACTCCCCTATTACACTTCTTTGTCGTCTGTTATCTACTTTGTCAGTGAGACCATTAATACCTTACACTCTTTTCAAACGAAGAAGGGACACAGATTCTCGTCCCTCTCTTTAAATAAGACGAAAGATGTGCTAAATAGTTTTTGACTAGGTTTTTGGAGAAATTTTTGAGGACAAATGGTAAAATATTTCATTACGACAATTTTTTTGTAATACTTATAAAGGTTTCCACAAACTCAAAGACTTCTCATAAGGGTTCGAGTTTTTTATGCATGTACTAATAGCTGGAATTGTTAACTGACATTCCGACGGTCCGATAATTACTCGTAGAAATTTTAAAAGTATCAGAGGACAGTAATGATGACGACAACGATGGTACATGTCCTGGTAATAGTCGACGGTAATAACCTCCGAGTGGTACCTGGTTACACTAAGTATTTGTGACCGAGTAAATTAGGAGTAGTGTGTACTCTATATATACGATGCTTGGAAAGTATACACTCTTTAGTCTAAATCGATTCAATTGATTGGACTCATTCCATAAGTTCAACTGTCACGGTCTTTAATTTTATTTCGTAAGACTAAAGTTTTGGGTTCTAAAAATGGATGATTTTACCCTCATTACACCATATCTCAACTTTTGATCGAGGTAGTCTTACTCGAGTAATCTTAACACAGATTACTCATATTTTATGTATTAACGACGTGATCAAAATTCTTTAAGAGGACTTTCGTTATAGAGACTCGAAATCTCATCACCTAAGGACTGTCACAACTCCCTTCGTCTTCTCAATCCAGACACTTCGACAATGACCTTTTGACCCAAGAGGACGACCACCGGTTTCCTGTGACGGTTCGGTTTTTATTCTCTTCCTTCCTAAATATTGAACTTCGTTTATTCCTCCTGCGACTTCTAGAAAGGGTTTCGTCACAGAGGAACCTGTTGTTTTAACTCTTTTAAAATTCGGTTCACCTTCAACGAGTCAGCACAGGTTGTGAAACGTTGAGGTACCTGACATATTAGATACCTTAAGAGGTCCGGTCTTATGACCTCATCCATCGGAAAGGGAAGAGGTCCCCTAGAAGGGTTGGGCCCCTAGTTTGGGTCCAGAGGGCGTAACGTCCGTCTAAGAAATGGTAGACTCGGTGCTCCCTTCGGGTAAAATTCGGTTCCAATGTACGTATTAGTATTCCCCTCGTTTCCTCTTAAGTCGTTTCTTAACCCCGTTCCAACTGTCTCAGGTTCGAAATCAACCAATTCCAGTCCTCCCAGTCTTTTCCAGTAGTAGTAACAAGGGATCCAAGTCCAACTAGACCACTAACTCGTGAGTGCCCCCCAACCTACGACGGTTTGTCGAGTTATTACACGAAGTCAGATTAGAAAAGGTAACATAGTCTTGACCCTTAGAAATGTTGACTGAATAACAGAAACAACAATAATGAAGAGAACGGACTATTACCAGTGAACAAGAACGAAAGAGAAAAAGGAAATTCTAATAATTAATGACTCTACATAAATTCCTGTTCGTAGCACCGACCGTAATCTAGTGTTTTACCAAATCCGGTTTTTATAAAAGATCACAGTTTTTTCGGTACGACCCATTAAATAGACTCCGGAAGGACGGGAGAGACGAATTTTTAGATGTACGTTTTCTTATGTTTATAATAATCCAACCACGTTTTCATTAACGTTAAAACGTAACAACTTGAAACGATCTATAATCTTATATAAGAATTTAATTACACCAATGTAATGTATAGTAAAATTAGATGTAAAGAGTAAAATGATTACTATAATGAACGACATTGGTCGTTACGTAAACTGGGTCCTTGACGATTGTTTACATGTCATGGCACCACCAAGTTCTTCAAAAAGTTTCCTTTACTCTCGGAACTTCTACTCCTCTCGTTACCGTTCGGTAACCTTCAACAGTTACTGGTCAACTCTCCTAGTGACTTCGATTAGGAGAATCTCGGTGTCCTCTTCAACGACTCCTTGAGTTCTAACTTGTAGGATACCAATAATCCAAAAACTTTGTTTAACCTTTTGACTTTTTCAAACTATTCACCTACGGAGTGCTCGACTGGCTAATAATTTTTTTTTTTAACAGTAAAACTTCACAGTAAAGGAGAATAAGAGACGTTGTCGTTGCCTGGTAAAGAACTAGTCTAATACTATGTGCTGTTTTTCACCTAAAATATACTGTTAGTGGATGAACTACCTGTACTCAAACTCATTCGAGACCCTAAACTACTACCTGTCCCTTTAGACCGTACGATTTCAGGTACCCCAGTGTTTCTCAACCTGTACTGACTCACTGACATGACTTGACTATACTGTTGACCACTGTTGGTCGAGTTAACAACCTGGTTCTCCTTCCAAGTTTCGTGAAGGGTCCCGGTTTTAACGTGGTTTTTCTTCAGTACGAGTGACAAACCACCAGACGACAACCAGACTAACTAGGTGATGTCAAAAGACTTAGCCGTTTTGGTAATGTAGACTCTTCATACGAGTCATATAACAACTCTACGTGGCTTTTGACGTTACGGACGTCGGTCGTAACCAGTTGTCTTTCCCGGGTTAAGAAGAGGTATTACTGTAGCTGGGGTTCAGTGTGTTTCGAAGTTTTAAACTGCTTATCCCAATACTTCAAACCGAAGTAGACGACATAAGTGGACTACAGAGCACTTACCCGATGTTCGTAGAGTTGTTAAAAAACCGTCCCTTTTACGAAGGTGTTGGTCGTTCTCAGTCTTTTACGAAAGGTTCCCAAACATTTTAGGTCTTCGTGTCTAAAGATACGATGTCCTTATTCATTTGAATAAGAACAACCGTTTTCACACTACTGACATTACCAAGGATAAACTAATTATTTCTATATAAACTCTGATTAATATCACTCAATTTGGAGTACCAGGGTTTCACGTTAATGTAAACGTGGTTGATTATGTATAGACATAAATTCTTATAACTTTTGTCAATTAAATTTACATAATTAATTAAGTATCAGACAAAATAAATAATCGTATTCCTTCGTATCATATCGTCACACCAATTTGTGTGTCTGAGGCCCCGGTCTAAAGGACCCAAGTTAAGGTCGAGAATGAAAGGTCGACCCACCGGAACTAATTCAACGGATTAAAGAGATTCAGAGTTACAGGAGAATACATTTTACTCAAATATTATCATTCGTAGTTGGAGTATCCTGTAACACTCCTATTTTAGTTAATTTAAAGATCTTGTGAAGGTTCAAGGAATCTTTCCTAAAGAAACCCACGGTCTACAAGTTATACATTGTTTGATAAGATCCTCCGGACGTTGATAACAAACTTAATTCGACTTTCGGCACTCTTGGTGACAAGATCTTGTCTATTAAACTCTGTAGAACGAACCAACGAATTCTATGGGATAAACGTAGGAAAGGTTCACTAATAAAGACAGGACCTATCAAGTCCTACGATCTTTTTATAGGACAACACTCTGAGATCAGATGTCACACAATTCTTGAATGTATGTGTACTAAACATGAATCCTGGATTTACTGTGGTAGACACTTCCAATCGTAAATTACAACATTTCTGTTGTAAGGTCTGTACTAGATTTGTGTTACCTGTTTCTTTTTTAAATTCCTTTATGTAGAAAAAAAGACAAAAATCACAAAATAGAAATATAAACAGTATCATCTAGTAATAGACGTAAAAATTTAAAGTGTTTAAGTCAAATATATTACATGAAGACGGGTATGTATGTACCTTCATTTAGAGAGTAGTTCACTTAAAACTTGAATGTGAGATGTGTTTAATAATAAAAATGAGAATTCACCTTTGACTAGATACAAGACTTACGATAAGTTATTCGAGGACATAAATGATTTAAGGAAAGTACCGTCGGAACCCATTAATGTCAATTTTTCTGACACTCTCATTAAAAAGGGAATGTCCTTTTACTCTTTCTTATGATGATTGTATGTACGTATTTCGATCCATCTTCCTAAGGTTGGGTCCGTTTATTCCTTTAATAATTTCTGTCCTTTTTGTCAAACCGATATAACGCAGAATACGTTTAATCACCCGGGATCCTAACAGATTCTATTAATTGAAAGTAAGACAGTGGTATGTGTGTGTAAGGTCGGGTTTAGAGTTCGTCTCTTTTGAGTCTGTAATCGTGAGACTTCGGACTCTTTACTTCGTAGTCAAACATGTTAGGAGAGAGCCGTTTGACTGTCACAGGATTACCTAAACGAATGTTCGGACTTGTTACTCGTCCTAGAGACAAGTCAAGTCAAGTCAATTCAACAAGTCAGCACAGGCTGACAAACGCTGGGATACCTGACGTCGTGCGGTCCGGACGGACAGGTAGTGGTTGAGGGCCTCGAATGACTTTAAGTACAGTTAACGTAGCCACTACGGTAAGTTGGTAGAGTAGTAGACAGCAGGGGAAGAGGAGGACGGAAGTTAGAAAGGGTCACAGTCCCAGAAAAGAACACTCAGTCTAGAAGTGTAGTCCACCGGTTTCATAACCTCAAAGTCGAAGTTGTAGTCAGGAAGGTTACTTGTGAGTCCTAGTTAGGGGAAATCCTAACTGACCAACCTAGTGAAACATCAGGTTCCCTGAGAGTTCCCAGAAGAGGTTGTGGTGTCAAGTTTTCGTAGTTAAGAAGCCACGAGTCGAAAGAAATATCAGGTTGAGAGTGTAGGTATGTACTGGTGACCTTTTTGGTATCGGAACTGATCTGTCTGGAAACAACTGTTTTATTACAGAGACGAAAAGTTATACGACAACTCCTAGAGACACTCCATTACGTTTGTACTACGACTTGTAAAGGATGATTGTAAAGGAGAGTATATTTCCTGTTACGTGAGTAGATACCACGTCCTTGTCTTTTGTTTTGACACACAGACTACATGTAAGATTTTCTTCCAGGACAGGTACCGTACACCTTGGGTTTCCCTACCACGGTTGTGGAGAAACAGGGGGATTAACAAGAAGTGTCACGTGTAGCACCAATGTGACTACGATAGAAGTACGAGGGTTCCTATAATGAAAAGGTGGAGGGTGTATGTTTCTCTTGTTTTTCCTCCTACTTGATGAAGGTTTGTTACAGAGATTATGTCGTAGTTTTACGAAAGAAACAAAAAATCTTATTACCAAGACTTTTAACTTACACGTAAGTAGTGGATCACACACGCTCGAGTCAGGAAAATCAGTACAGACTGAGAGACGTCGGAGTACCTGGTATCGGGCGGTCCAATGAGACAGGTACCCTCAGAGCTCCGTTCTTATGACATCACCCAACGGTAAATGAGGAGGTCTTCTAGAAGGACTGGGTCCCTAGCTCGGACGTAGAGGATACAGAGGACGTAATCGTCCGTTCAAGAAATGGTGACCGCGGTAGACTCCTCGAGTCCAGATTCCGTCTTAGACTCTTAAACATAAAAATTGTCTAAGGGATCTTAACGGTTCTTACGACCGATACCCTGACGTGGAACTCTTTATGACGACATCTCTAAGTTCGTTATCCGGGTCACCCAAGGTTTAAAAAGACGTAAACCCCTAGTAGATCTTTGGAACTTTTGATGACTTTGAACCGTGTTGTGGGTAGTTATGAGAAAAGTAATCATACCTTACACTGGACTTGTGACCCTAAAATGTTTCGAGGGGTACACTAAGATTGTCCATCGTTTTAAACCCTGGACCATATAATCCGTTTTTGTTCTGGTCCTCGATTGACGTCGAATCTGGTACTTGAGGAATGACGTTTTAAGTCCGAATTTAACTTCTTTCATCCCTTTTGGTGATCTAGTAAGTCCATACTGGATTTTGTTCAGGGAATGGTAATATGTCATTTTCACTGTTTATCTAAGTTCCGTAATCTAGACTATCTGTCTCACGGACTTCTTGATACCCGTCTCCAAGTACTGTAACATGTCCTCCGTCACTGCTTCTGGTGGGGTTCTTTTTCTTTACGTTTTTCCGTTTTACCAACAGATTCCTCCGGAATGTTTATCGACTTTTTTGTTCTCTTCGATTTACGTTTCCTCTTTTCCTTTCTCTATGGGGAGACTTACGTCTCAAGACTTTTTATCATTCCTCTCTATTCTTTCGGAAAGCGTCACTTGTTACGTTTCTTTATCTCCTTTTGTTATCTTACCCTTTCTGATCTCTAGAGAAGTTCTTTTAATTTCTATGGTTCTCTTGTAAAGTATGTTGTTACCCGTGTTATTTCCTGTCTTTGTCATACCTGGATTGTGTTCACCTTCTATAATTCTTCTCCACCGTTATTATGTGTTTCTTGATATGTTTTTTCTCGAAGTACTAGGTTTATTGGTACTACCACACTAGTGAGTGGATCTCGGTCTATAGGACCTTACGTTTCAGTTCACCCGGAATCCTTCGTAGTGATACTTGTTTCGATGACCTCCACCACCTTAAGGTCAACTCGAGAAAGTTTAGTATTTTCTACTACGACACCTTCACGACGTGAGTTATACGGTCGTTTGAACCTTTTGAGTAGTCACCGGTGTCCTGACCTTTCCAGTCAAAAGTAAGGTTATGGTTTCTTCCCGTTACGGTTTCTTACGAGTTCGATGGTGTATTAACGTGAGTAGAGTGTACGACCGTTTCATTACGAGTTTTAAGAGGTTTGGTCCGAAGTTGTTATGTACTTGACACTTGAAGGTCTACGAGTTCGAGTTAAATCTTTTCGGCCTCCTTGTTCTCTAGTTTAATTGTTGTAGACAACCTAATAGTTTCTTCGTTCTCTCAAGGTCTTTTGTTGATGAAAACGAAATAACTGATACGGTTTCGGAAACTGACACACCTAGTGTTGTTGACACCTTTTAAGAATTTCTCTACCCTTATGGTCTGGTGGAATGGACGGAGGACTCTTTAGACATATGGCCAATTCATCGTGGTTAATCTTGACTTGTCCTTGTTGTCTAACCAAGGTTTACTCCTTTCCTCATGTAGTTCAGTCATATAGTAGTGGAACACCTATAGTGAATATACGTCTAATGTAGTTCACTTTACGACCCGACCTACTTTGTGTTCGACCTTAGTTCTAACGGTCCTCTTTATAGTTATTGGAGTCTATACGTTTGCTGTAGTGGGAATACCTTCTTTCGTTTCTTCTTGATTTCTCGGAGAACTACTTTCACTTTCTTCCCTCACTTTTTCGACCGAATTTTAAATTGTAAGTCTTTTGCTTCTAGTACCGTAGGTCGAGGTAGTGAAGTACTTTTTATCTACCCGTTTGTTACCAGTGTCACTGTCTGAAATAATAGAACCCGAGGTTTTAGTGAGATCTACCACTGACGTCGGTACTTAAATTTCCACGAACGAGGAACTTTCTTTTCAATACTGGTGAAAACCTGAGTCTCCCTCTCCCTCTCCCTCTCCCACCCTACTAAACCCTCTTACTGTAAGATTGTACGTATGATAGTACATTCTTAACTTAGCGGTCAGATACAGACTACGTCCTATGTCGTACGAACCTCGACCACGTACCCCTACTGGGTCTCTCTACAATACCCCTCCCTCCACCCTCCCCCCAAGTACAAACCCTTACGCACATTCTTAATTTCTAAAATTTTAATTTTTTTATTTTAATTTAATTTTTTTTTCTTTTTTTTTCAATACTGGTTGGATCCGTCGTATAATTTTTCGTCTCTGTAATGAAACGGTTGTTTCCAGGTAGATCAGTTTCAATATCAAAAAGGTCATCAGTACATCCCTACCTACGCTCTCAACCTGATATTTCTTTCGACTCACGGTTTCTTGACTACGAAAACTTGACACCACAATCTCTTCTGAGAACTCTCAGGGAACCTGACGTTCCTCTAGGTTGGTCAGGTAGGATTTCCTCTAGTCAGGACCCACAAGTAACCTTCCTGACTACAACTTCGACTTTGAGGTTATGAAACCCGTGAAGTAAACTTCTCAACTGAGTAACCTTTTCAGGAACTACGACCGTCCCTAACCCTCGTCCTCTTCCCCTACCGTCTCCTACGCTGCCGACCTACCGTAGTGACTGAGCTACTTGTACCCAAACCCACCTGAGACCCTCAGGTACTACCTGTCCCTCCGGACCACACGACGTCAAGTACCCCAGCGTTTCTCAGCCTGTACTGACTCGTTGACTTGACTTGCCTTGGCTCCTTACTTTATCCCCTATAATAACGGCTAACACGTATATAGTTTTCCTATCATTCCTTTATGATACTTGTCGAGATGTACGTGTGTAAACTGTCAAATCTCCGTCACTTGATTAAAGAGTTTTTGTGTTTGATCATGTTAAGAGGATTATACTTTATCTATTAAACTTATCTGGTTGTTGGTATTACCATCAACTTAAATATTGAAATTTTGATGGTATTTTCTTTAAAACTCTGTGTCTATCTGTGACCTCTTAAGAGGGTTGGGAAATTTTTTATTGATTGTGGTCAAAATGTGTTAGAAAAGGTCTTTCGTCTCTCCTCCTTTATGAACGGTTAAGTAAATTACTGTGATAATAATGAGACTTTGGTTTTCATCTATTTCTGTAAATAGAGAAGGGGGTGTTTTACGTTCTTTTTACGTTCTTTTGGTATCCGGTCATAGATCCTACATTTAATTATAACTTTAGGAATTGTTTTATAATCGTTGTCTTAAATCACTATATAATTTTTCGTATACTGATAACGATTTACACCAAATAAAGTGTCCACGTTCCGACCAAGTCATAAACTTTTAGTTGGTTACCTTAGGTCGTGTAATTGTCCGACTTCTTATACTGGTATAGTCAGTTACGTGTTTTTTGTGACTTACTATAAATTATGAGTAAGTGTTACTTTTAAGAGTCTTTTCATCTTTGTCTCTTTTAAAGGAGTTGAACTAGTTCTTGTTTATGTTTTTAGGATGTAAGGATATTAGGTTGTCATAAGAATTACAAAGTTTTGCCTTACAAAAGGGAGAATTATATTTTTTATTTTATTCCTATATTGAGAGTAGTGAGAATAAAGTGTATTATGACTTACAAGATAGGTCCCTAATTTCGTTCTTTTAATTTATTTTCTGTATGATTGGTCTTTCCTTCTTTACTACCTACTACGATAATGGAGTTATTTTTTTGAGTCCTTTAGATCGTTTTTGAGGGTTCTTTATTCACCCAAGTCATTTCAGCGTCATACCTTCTAGTTGTGTGTTTTTAGATTATATAAAGATATATGATAGTTATTTATGTAACTTTGTTTATATTTTTTATGTATTGTAAAAGTTAACGAGTGTTTAATTTATGAAGTGACCCATACATTATTTCATACGAGTCCTGAAAATATGACTTTTGATCTTTCGTGAATATTTTTTTTTATTTTCTAGATTTATTCACATTTCTTTATGTCACAGTTTCCAAACCTTCTGAATTATATCATTTCCACAATTGACAGAGGTTTACCGTATGTTTAACTCGTGTAGAGACTAGTTTTAGAATCGTTACTTGATTAATTTGATCTTACCATTGGGTTTCCTTGATCTTATCAATCTTGTTGAAACTATTCTCTTTTTATCTTACTAAATGGGTTAAAATTCTTAATCATATGTCGATGTCATTAGTCTTGACATACTACGACCGTCTTTCTATCTGTGTATCTAGTTTTCTTGTCTTGTCCCTTGGGTCTCTATCTGGGTGAGGTTCACTAAAGACTGCTTCTACGTTTTCGTTAATTGACCTTCTTTCTGTGAAAAAAAGTTGTTTGACCATAAACTGGTTAACCTGAAGGTATTCTTTTTTTATAAATTTTATAAGCTGGACTCATATATATTTTTTTAATTGAGTCTTACCTAGTGTCTGAATTTATGTTTTATATTTCGATGTTTTGAAAACCTTCTTTTGCTCTCTAGAAACTTTGGATCCTGATTAGTTTATCAAAATTTTGAAATGAATTTTTTGTATTAGGTATTTTCTTTTTGATTTTTAACTGAAATATTGTAATTTCTTGGACACTTTCTGGAACAACTATCATACTCTTCTGTCCATGTCATTCTATAACATTCCACGTATAAACTGTTTCCTGAGAATAGATATTATATTTTTCTTTTAAGATTTATCGTTTTTTGTTTGTTAGGTTAAACTTTACCTATCTTCATTATTTCTGTAAAGTAGTGTCTCGTATATGTCTGTCGTTTATTCGTGTACTCTTTTACAGGTTACAGTAACCAGTAGTCTCTTTACGTTAAGTTTTAGTGTTATTTTATATTTAAATGTGACAAAGATAACAAATCAACGTTCCCTGTAAAAACACTGAGGTGTTTGACGTCAGACGGTCCGAGGAGACAGGTATCCTAAAACTTATGACCCCACCGAACGGTAAAGGAAGAGGTCCCCGAGAAGGGTTGGGTCCCCAGGTTGGGTATAAAAGACGAACCGTCCGTCTAAGAAATGGTGACTCGGTGGACCCTTCGGAATCATAATTATATGTGACGACGACGACGACAATTCAGCGAAGTCAGCACAGGTTGAGACACGTTGGGGTATCTACCGTCGGGTGGTCCGAGGTGGAAGGGACCCTAAGAGGTCCGTTCTTGTGACCTCACCCAACGGTAAAGGAAGAGGTTACGGACTTGCACTTCAGCGAGTCAACACAGGCTGAGAATCGCTGGGGTACCTGACGTCGGGTGGTCCGAGGAGGCAGAAGAGGCTAATCATATGTGATCCTACCGAATTTATTTTCGGATCCCAGTTGTGATTTACGACCCCTTCTACGTCTCTGGGACCTAGTGAGTATGAAACTACCACATTTACATTGACCGTGTCTGTGAGACCTTTTATTAAACCTTAAAGAAATTTTTGATTTGCACGTCGAAGATATACTGGGTCATAAAATTGAAGGTCCGTAAATGGTATCTCTTTATCTCTACACAAGTGTCTTTTCTTGGTCACTTTATTAAAAATATCGTCGAAATGATTATCATCAAGGGTTGACCTGATTATCTCAAAACGTTTCTTTTACGTGACCAGTATCGTTTGTGGAAGAAGGTTGTTGTGTTCTCTTCTGAGATGTGTACCTGTAGTGGTCTACCAGTTGTGGCTTTAGTGTAACTAATATAAGAAACGTCGGTTTCTACCTCTTCGAGATATGTCAGTGGTTTTTGTTCTGGTCCTCGACTGACACCGAGTCTAGTACTTGAGGAATAACGGTTTAAGTCTTAATTTAATTTCTTTCGTCCCTTTTGGTGATCTGGTAAGTCCATACTGGATTTAGTTTAGGGAATACTAATATGTCCCCTTCCTCTTTATCTAAATTCCCGGATCTAGACTATCTATCTTACGGACTACTTGATACCTTACTTCAAGCACTGTAATTGTCCTCTGTCCCTAGTTCTGGTAAGGGTACCTTTTCTTTACGTTTTTTCGTTTTACCGACAGACCCCTCCGGAATGTTTATCGACACTTCTCTTCTCTCCGTTTTTCGTTTCCTCTTTTCCTTTCTATATCCGTAGATTTACGTCTCAAGGTTTCTTGTCGTTCTTCTCTATTCTTTCGGAAGGAGTCGCTAGTTACGTTTCTTTATCTCCTTTTGTTGTCTAACCCTTTCTGACCTCTAGAGAAGTTCTTTTAATCTCTATGGTTCCCTTGTAAAGTACGTTTCTACCCGAGCTATTTCCTGTCTTTACCATACCTGGATTGTCTTTGTCTCTATAATTCTTCTCCACCGTTCTTATGTACCTTCTTGACACGTTTTTTCTAGAAGTACTGGGTCTATCAGTACTACTACCCTAGTGATTAGATCTTGGTCTGTAGAACCTTACACTTCAGTTCACCCGGAATCTTTCGTAGTGATGGTTGTTTCGATCACCTCCACTACCTTAAGGTCAACTCGACAAAGTTTAGGACTTTCTACTACGACACTTTCACGACGTGAGGTATACGGTCGTGTAAACCTTTTGAGTCGACACCGGTGTCCTGATCTTTTCCAGTCAAAAGTAAGGTTAAGGTTTCTTTCCGTTACGGTTTCTTACGAGTTTGATGACGTGTTCACGTACGTAGAGTGTACGAATTTCATTATGAGTTTTAAGAGGTTAGGTCCGAAGTCGTTATGCACTTGGTACTTGAGGGACTGTAAGTTCGACCAAAATCTTTTCCGTCTCCTTAGTTTCTAGAACGGTTGTAGGCGACCCAGTAACTTTTTCGTTCTCTCAAGGTCTTTTTGGAGATAAAGACGAAATAACTGATACGGTTTCGGAAACTGACACACCTAGTGTTATTTGACACCTTTTAAGACTTTCTCTACCCTTATGGTCTGGTGGACTGGGCGGAGAACTCTTTAGACATACGTCCAGACCTTCGTTGTCAATCTTGACCTGTGCCTTGTTACCTGACCAAGGTTTATCCTTTTCCTCATACAGTTCCGACATATAACAGTGGGACGAATAAATTGAAGATACGTCTCATGTAGTACTCTTTGTGACCTGATCTTCTTTGTGTTCGACCTTAGTTCTAACGACCCTCTTTATAGTTATTGGAGTCTATACGTCTACTGTGGTGGGAATACCGTCTTTCACTTCTCCTTGATTTTTCGGAGAACTACTTTCACTTTCTCCTCTGACTTTTTCAACCGAATTTAGAGTTGTAAGTCTTTTGCTTCTAATACCGTAGGTCAGGGTAGTGCAGTATCCTTTATCTACCCCTTTGTCACCTTTGTCACAGTCTGAAATAAAGACCCCCGAAGTCTTGGTGACGTCTACAACTGACGTCGGTACTTTAATTTTCTGCGAATGGGGAACCTTCTTTTCAATACTGGTTGGATCTATCGTATAAGTTTTCGTCTCTGTAATGAAACGGCTGATTCTAGACAGATCAGTTCGATACCAAAAAGGACACCAGTACATACCTACACTCTAAACCTGACACTTTTTCCGACTCGTGACGTCTTAACTACGAAAACTTGACACCCCCTCTTCTGTGAACTCTCAGGGAACCTGACGTTCCTCTAGGTTGGTCAGGTAAGACTTCCGCTAGTCGGCACCCTAAAGAAACCTTCCTTTCTACGATTTCGACTTTGAGGTCATGAAACCGGTGGAGTACTCTTCTCAACCGAGTAACCTTTTTTGAGACTACGACCCTCCCTAACCCCCGTCCTCCTCTTCCCCTGTTGTCTCCTACTCTACCGACTTACCGTAGTGCCTGAGATACCTGCACTCAGACTCACTTGAGGCCCTCTACCTCTACTTGTCCCTCCGGACCGCACGACGCTAAGTACCCCAGTATTTCTCAGCCTGTGCTGACTCGCTGACTTGACTTGACTTGACCTTTGTTGAGTAAACATGAATTTACCCTTTAAGCAACCTGTTCACCACCTTACGATAAGTGGTTGTCGTGTGTGTTGTTGGACCTGCCTAGAGGTCTCTTGTAGTCTCTTGCGACACCAAGTGGGGAGGAAGGAGGTGGGGACGTCCGACCGCGTCATCATCACGAGTCCTAACGCCCAAAGTGCGGACACGGACGTCGTGGTCCTCCTTTACTCTCTCCTTCTCCCTGCGACTTTTCTCTTCCTTCCCCTCTGTCTCAGGTACGTAATGTCATCGGTGTTGGGTCGGTGTCGGGTCGTCCTGATGTCTCGAAGGTGGTCGGTGGGGTGAGTTCCTACACGGGTCTGGCGGGTCCGTATACCCGTTACTTCGATACACGGGAAACTTCTCGGGGGACTACAGTGGATATAAGTCCTAGTCTGGTGACGTGGGATGGACGGCTGGTGGATACGCTGAAGAATACCTGTCTGAGAAGAACCCGCGCGTCCACGCAACAGTCGGGCAGGGGCGTCCGCGTCACAGTCGGACAGGGGTGTCCATACAACAGGCGGGCAGGTCCCCGGGCCGTGGCCCTGAACACTACGGTGGTGCCGATGTCAATGATGGGGCGGGGGGTGGGGGGTCCGGAGAATGGGTTGAGTCAGACGTATACCGTGAGTCAGACGAGTGGGTCGGATACCCGTTGTCGACCGTTGGTACCCCGGACGTCCTCACATCCTACCATTGTTTGGGGGACTCTGTTTAGTTGGAGTTAGGTCGTGCCTCCCAATTGTTTCTCGGGTCGGAAGGGGTCCATGGACCCTCGATAGAGTACTACGGTCAGGGTAGGGGTGGTAGGATAGGAGGGTGGTCGATCAGGAGACGTGTCGACTGACGAATCCTAGTCTCGTCAAGGTCGTCTTGTGGGCCCCCGTTTCCTCATCGCTACCTGACGCGACATCGATGATACCACTGTTTCGTCGAGGCCCCATCGGGGTTTACCCTAGGGCATCAGTCTGAGGTTCAGTCATATCGGTTGACTCGCCGCGATCCCTACCGTCTCAAGTATGGGTGTCCTGGTGGGGTCCTCGTTCCCACAAATGCCAGTTCTCAGACCTCCTAAAAGACTTAATCTTCTCTTGGTCTCGTACTCACTGGAGTTATTGGGTCCGTCCTCTTCTCCCCGTAAATCAACACCTCCGTACCCGTCTCCACTCGTCTCTCCTCGTGGGGTCCCTTGTCCCTATTCACGTTTCGAAAGAGGAAAATAGATTAAATCAAAGTAGGTATCCTAAAAGTTACCTTTCTTCCTGTCTTTTTGTATTCTGTAAATAAAGAAGTAAAGGTACTTATTAGACTATTCGGGTTCGACAGGAGGTTTTGCACCTTTACAGTAGAGACACCGTACAGATATCGTCGTCCAACGAAAGAAGGAACGGTTATATGAACTAACCCAAATTCTCTCATTTCTTTCGAAAACTGTGATCTCGAAAGACAAGGGAAGTATCGAAGGTCTCCAACTTTAGGAGACACCCATTATCTGAACCCCTTCTTGTGTGTCTTGGGAAGATTGTTAGGGTCCAAAAATTGACTAACGAAGACTTACCGACAGAACTTTAAGGACCTCCTATATGACGTCTATTCCTCACGTCGACAAAAGGTGTTGTAGACAGGAGTTGAAGACAGACATGAACCCTGACAACGTGCATTACTACTTCTAGAGCCAGGGTAATGGGAAGTTGATACCGGACTCCACGTGGACCGTGTGTCTTTTCGGGCTTTCCAAAAAATAAATAAATAAAAATAAGATTTTAAAATAGATGAATAAAATTAACCTCCGATTAATGAACTGTTATAACATCACCAAAAACGGTATGTGACTGTACTTAGTCGGTACCCACATGTACACAAGGGGTAGGACTTGGGGGGAGGGTGGACGGAGGGGTAGGGTAGGGAGACCCAGTAGGGTCATGTGGTCGGGACTCGTGGGACAGAGTACGTAACTTGGACCTGACCTCTAGATAAAGTGTATTCGGGTTTTCTAAAAATGTCCCATATGTGTGTGTGTGTGTGTGTGTGTGTGTGTGTGTATATATATATTTTACTATCCTATTGAGAAGGGTAACCCCTAAAACTCTTTAGATTTAACCAAACTGGTAAGACTAACTACCGTATTAGACCAAATCTTTTAAAACAAATCTAGTCATTGTATTGACGACGGACACGGACGGGAAGGGGAGGTAGGAGGGTATTGAAGAAGGGGAAGACCACAGATATGAGACTACTTCCACTTCATATTACAGCAAATTGTATTAGGTCTTCCGAAGTAAGATACACACAAAATAGGGACATATTTGATCATTTTTTAATACGTATTACAATTATATTCATATTTAACATAACCTACGGTACTAACCAAATTCCTTTTTGACTTATCTTAAAGAAATTTTTACATGTAGTTCTAATTTATGTAATTTTACAACTAGAAAAGATTTTTCGGTCACAGTTTTCGAACGTACTCCTTAGGCACACCACCACATTTACATAGTGTAGAACTGTCATAGTTACAGTTGTAGGACCAACACAATGACAAGATATCGACACGTTCTACAGTGGTGACACCTTTGGTCCATTTCCTAAGGACTCTAGAGAAACATAATAAAGAATGTTGATGTACTCAGAGGTTACTAAAGTTTTATTTTTCAAATTTAAAAAATTTTCATAACTAGAAGTACAATTGTCTACCTATATAACCGTACGGAAGACAAATCGTCTCACTAATCCATTTCTCTAGGGACGAGGTGTTAGGAGACGATATAGACTGGATGGTAAATAAAATAATAAAAAAATGTTACTTTATATCAACTAAATGTTATAATACAGTCAAAGTCCACATATCGTATCACAAAGACGTCTAATATGAGGTAATATCGAATAATACTCTATTACCCCATATTACGAGACACGGTATATCATATAGGAACAAAGAATAGATAAAATATATTATATATCATCAAATATAGACAATTATGGTGTGACTATCAAAACAGAGAGGAGGGAAGGTAGAGGAGAAACCACTGGTATTAAACAAAAGATACATTGGTTCTGTACCAACGATTGGTTAACAGATAATTGTTTACTTACCTATACCTTCTATGTGTGTGTGTGTGTGTGTGTGTGTGTGTTGGAGGGACCATCCAATCTACCATTTCTTAGGTGGATGTTACGTCCTTTGAGTTCGAGCTCGGAACCAAGTCCTTCTATGGGACCTCCTCCCGTACCGTTGGGTGAGAACAAAGGAACGGACCTTTTAAGGTACCTGTCTCCTCGCACCGGTCGATGTCAGGTTTCCCAGTGTGTCTCAACCTGTATTGATTTCGTTGAATAGTCCGTACGTGTGCGTATCTATATCTGCACATCTAATGTCTCTGTGTGTATGTATCCGTATGATACGTCGGAATCTTTTCCTTCCTTTAGGACGGAAAATACTGTCGTCACTACTTTGCTCCCGTAATACGATCCACTTTATTCTATCTGTCACATTTTTATATATACTTTAACATAGTGAATACCCGAAGGGTCCACCGTGATTACCGTCTCTTGGGTAGACGGTTACGTCCTTGAGTTCTCTTCTCTTTTACTGTTGGGTGGGGTCATAAGAACCAATCTCTTAGGGTACCTGTCTCCTCGGTTCCCCAGTGTTCTTAACTTGTACTGGATCGTTGTTTAGATGGTGGTATGTGTATATGTGTTAAGTACAGGTTCGTTGTAAGTACCTGGATCCTTAATGATATAAATCACTTTATTTAGTCTGTTTCTGTCTATGACGTAAGACAGTGAATATACACCTTTAATTTTTTTTTATGTTTACTTAGATATGCGTTTTGTCTAAGTCAAATGAAACTCTACGAAGAGATGACGTCAAGGAGGTGTTGATAAATAACGGAATTTGCAGTTTCCGGTGTAGTCGGTAACACTCTATGTTAAAACGTGATGTTGTAATACTATTGAAACGATTTTTGACTCCCTTTTACACTTTGTTAACGAGTAAAATAAATCTTTAAGAACTGGAGTAAAAATAACTACAAAGTAAAAACCATAGTATGAGACTCTTTTAACAGTCTATAAAACTTTATTACGATTTATTATTACTATACTATGAATTTGGATTTTTTTTTTTATGAACATTTTGGTTTCATATCAGACACAAAAATTTCTTTTACTCACGTCCCCACAAATAAAAACCTTTCGGACTCCAACAGGTCTACTACCACGATCTTGTCACAAAAATTTAGTACACTCTTGACCTTTGAGTAAGACCCAGTAAGTTACAGTGACTACCTAGGAATAATTTGTGTAAATTTTTACTAAAAAGGTCCGGTTAGTAGTAACGGTAACAAAAGTAGTAGTTTATGCATACCCTTTCAAGTGTCAGAAACACCGAAAGTGTCGTTATGGTCTTTAGGAATTTTCCGGTCGTTGAGATAAGTGTGGTCCTTAAGAATTAAAGTAAATAAGTACTTCATGAACAAATTGAATAATTTCCCTGTATGAGTGTTTATCTTCTCGAATAATTCTTCCGGTCGACCCGTAGGGGTGATGTTACATTCATAGAAAATTACTCGAACAGTCTGTCCAAGTATCGGTTCTCTAAAAAGTATACAACATACATCTTTTCTTCATAAAAAATCAATATTAGTAATTGTCCCCCTAATTTAATTTACTTCTTCAACTAAAAATGTAAACTCTTTTCATTGTAGAACGGACATCATTTTCTTTTATTTACTATATGTACAAAATAAATTGACAACACTTTTTGTTGTACCAGTCTGTAGACTGATTGTAAGTTACATCGGTACTAAGGTGAAACCAAATACTTTCTTTCAACTGGAAGTCTAAAAGTCTTGACCTTTTTTATTTTGGTGTGTCTTGTCTCTCGTTTATTATCCTTCTTTTCAGAAAAAAGAACTCACAGAAATCCGAACATTTTACATGAAATAGCAAAGAGTGGACCCATAATTCGGAATACAGTTCGACTTCTTGATAGTCTTCTTTCGTCTTCGTCGAAGAGTTTTTCACGTTAAATTAACGTATGTAGACTTGTGACAGAACATCCACAGTCTAATGTTTCTGATATCGTATATTTTCATTGGAAGAGTTTTGTACTTGAAAAAGGTTGGGAGTCTTATTTCCTTCTAACTACGTAAAAGTGGGACTCATGACTTTTTATTTAAGTGTAAGGGAGTAAGAGAGAGACAGAGAGACGATGTGTGTGTGTGTGTGTGTGTGTGTGTGTGTGTGTGGTGACACTTATTAAATTAGAGAAAAATTAGTGGTAAGATTAGAGGATAAAGGATGAAGGGATACTAGATCTTGTCTCGATATTAATAGTTAAATATGACATGTAAATGTCTCTTAAAGTATATAAAATTTCCGAAGTATTTACATAAAATAACAAACGAAAATCGTGTACAGAATCTCGACTGTTACGACTACTAGATCAAAGACCTACAGTCATTTTCTCTTTACTTCATTTAGCACGGAGGACGTTTCACATCCCTGGAGGTTTCTCCTTTTAGGTCTTAACGTCCGTAACAAAGGTACTTCCACTGAGAGTCCAAAGATGGGATTGTACGGATCCTCTCCGCACAAGGTAAACGTAAACTGAGTACATGGATTTAAGTCAATTAGAGAGAAGAGGATACCAAAGGTATAACACAATTAAACACCATAGAAAGAGGGACCCTGGGTCTACCCTTCGAGTCTAGGAAGAACCTGAGAGAGACCCTCAAGAAAGAGTGTAAAGTAGGTCATTACCCGATTAAGACGTCTAAAATAAGAAAGAGATGTTTTATAGAATCACGAAAAGAGAAACAGTAAGGTTACAATGGACGATAGTAGGTCCAGTTTATCTAACACCAGTAGTCAGAGGAGATGAAAAAAGGAGGACAAAGTCCTGTAGGCGTACGACAACTAGTGAGGGGATTAGTTATGGAGGTCGTAGAGAGGTAGTTGATGACTCAATTCGGGGTTTAGGAGTAGAAGTAGTAGTCATACGACCAAATAGAAAGGAAGTCTGACTCAATACACATAGGGTCGGAACGACGGAACTGAAAAGACTTCTGTGGGACTAATAGGACGACCGAGGACGAGAAAAACACCTAATTGGATGGTTTACGTTGAGGACAACTTTAGGTGAAGTAAGAATCTGTTGACAAAGTTTACGGTGTAAGAGTTTTTTGGGAGAGGACGGGTGGCATACCAGGGACAGTGCGGTACACTCAAAAAGAGATTGGCACGGAAGGAAGTATAATGACCGTAAACACGTCCACAGAAAGGACAGGCCCTGACATTCGAAAGACTCCTGTCTTAGAAATTAAATAGTAGTTTAAAAGGTTTATTGGTCCGGATTCTTAAGTCACTTCACCTCTCATATATAAATAAATTGACTTCATCATTATTTTACTTAAATTTACTTTCATCTTAACTTATAAAAACAACAATTAAAATAAACTACTTTAATGAAAAGGGAATGGGTGGAAAGTTTGTAACGAAGTTTGTCACGACGAATTGTTTTTGTATAAAATCAAAGGTATTTTCTAAAAATACGAACTTTCACTTCCACTTCAGTAAGTTAGCACAGACTGAGAAACGCTGGGGTATCTGACATTGAATACTCCGAGGAGGTAGATACCTTAAAAGGTCCGATCTTATGACCTCACCCAACGGTAAAAGAAGAGGTCCCCTAGAAGGACTGGGTCCCTAACTTGGACCCAGAGTACGTAACGTTCGTTTGCGAAAATGACAGACTCGGTGGTGTCTTAGAGTAAATATATATACACATATATATATATATACACACACACATATATATATATATATATATATTTTCAACCGATTTCGAGTCTATAGTCATTATAGTCGTTTCCTGTCCTTTTGTAATGTTTACGTTCATAATTGAACATAGTAGTCGTTTATGAATAAACAATTGTCGTGATTGGGTTCATCCCATAGTTTACATTTAGTTACGAACTGAACCATTATTTTACTTGTGTACATGTGGGTACCGTCTAAGTACTACTACATACCGTTTTGGTTATATTATAACATTTCATTAATCGGAGGTTAATTTTATTTAATTAAATATAATTTTTTCTTTATTTTACTTTCGTTAGAAGTTTAAAAAATAGATGATGTCAAAATCAAAAGTGGTTACCATTATTAAAGATAGGAATTACAATCTCTTGTCGAAGTGTCAACAAATTGATAGTAAGTGAATAAGAAAGAAAAACGATAAATTATTTGTAAATAACCAGTTATCCCGTATGTATCCCCTAGTTTTAATAGAAATAAAAACGAGAATGCAGATGAACATATCCAACTACCTTTACACATGACTTCGAGTGGTATTGTGTACAATTTAAGAGGGACCCGGAGATTCACGACTTTCCTGACATTAAACCCCCTCCTTTTACATCCAAAGCCATCCTTCCTGTCTTCTGGAAAGCTTTACGACTTTGTAAACTCATCTCTTAACTTTAAAAAGATCAACAGGTGGGTCTGTTCCTTCCATTGTCGTAGGACCTCTCTTCATCCAAGTACATTTGTCTTCGTCCCACCCCTCCTCGGTCCAGTCCGAACTTCTGACACCGAGACGTGTCGATCCCGTCCTCACTCACTTACGGTCGGGCCGTGTTGGACGGTTCTGAACCCCCAAAATGTTCCGGACGTCTATACCCCTCCACGGTTCGTTCCCCTACGAAGTCCAAACTAGTATCCTTCTCAAACCCATTGTCTTGTCTGCCTACACTTACCTGTTCGGGTGTACAACCACTCAGTTACCTTTCAAGTACGCAGTCACTCTAGTTGTCTATTTGGGAAATGAATTCTACATTCTTCCTGAAGATAGGTCTGGTTTCGAAATTCCGTCTTCTCTTTTTCAATGTAGTTTCACTGTAGGTTATTATAAATGTCAGACTTCTATAAGTGTCTAAATAGGGGAGACTCGATACGTCTTAAGTAGGGTCTACCCATTTACGGAGGACAGACAAGGGTCTGCTCCAATCCCCTCCTTTACGGTGTTGGTAAGTCCGAACGTTACAACGTGTCTGGAATCACACCTTCAGGGAAACCAGATCGGATTTAAATAAAAGGACATCAAATTCGAGTAAAGGAGAAAAGGTAGGAATCCCCTCCATTTCTTGTCTACCAGTATTTGGTAGTCTATTACTGGGAAATATCTGACCTCTGTGTATAATTTAGTAGAGAGTCGGGAGCGAAAGGACTCAATTTTGTTATCCTTGAGAGATAGTCAGAATGAGAATCCAAACGATAAGATTTAGACATAGAAACAAAAGAATATCACTGGTCGAAAAAGAGTAGAGTGAATCTACAAGTTGATGTTTGTTCTACTCTCAGAAGTTGTTTACGTATCAATAAAGGTTAATGTATAGATACATAAGGTTGATATGTAAGGTATACCTTCGTAAATAAGACCCTGGAGACTAAGACATTATTAACTTATAGTACAATGTAATTTTCTCGTTTTGTTTTGTCGGAGTCGAACAATGAATGACTGTAGGGTTGGTGATCCTAAGGTGTATAAAAACCATTTGAACATGACTCAGTTAGAAGAGTAAATACAAACATTTAAGATTGAAAAAAAAATTTAACGTCATCATTAAACAAAGTAAAGAAACTTAGGGAGACGAGGAACGGTAACTTAAACTAAAAAAAAAAGGTAAAGACCGTAAAAGGGGAAACCGTAACGAACTGTTAATAATAAATAAAAGGAGTTCATTGTCAGTCTTTGTCAAGTCTAAAGACGTAGAGGATTGAAAATTTCTAAAATGTTGAGGAACGAGAAAACTTTCATAATGTTTGAAGGGAAAATGGTCCGAAGAGGTTCTTTCACCCCCGGAAACGACACACGAGAGGGGGACGGACGGGATGTGTGAGTGACTTTCTTCGCGACTTCCAGCTCATGCCTGCAACTGACTCGCGAGGGAAACCCGGTCTGAGACTCCACCCGGGTCCCTGTTGACGCTCAGTAGGACGGGACGAGAGACCCCCAAGACCCGGGACCCACCTCCCCGAAGAGACCGTGTAAAAAGTGTCCCTGACCTACGTTGTCTTATAGAGTCTTCAAACTTGAGATCCACTAATACACTTTATACCATAATAAGAACTTCAATAAACGTCTAGTTCTTTTACAATCCAAAGGTGACTAACAAGGAAGGTTCTCCAAGTTTACGTACGGAGGAAAGTTCAGATAACAAACGATAACAGCAACAAGTCACTGATTTAACACAGACTGAGAAACACTGGAGCACCTGACGTTGTGCGGTACCAAGGGAAGGGAAGTGATAGAGAGTCTCAAACGAGTTTAAGTACAGAGAACTCGGTTACTACGATAGATTAGTAGGGTAGGAGACGGTGGTGGGAAGAGGAAAACGGAAGTCAGAAAGGGTCGTAGTCCAAGAAAAGGTTGCTCGGTCGAGAAGTGTATCCACCGGTTTCATAACCTCGAAGTCGTAGTCAGGAAGGTTACTTATGGTCAGATAATCGATACTAAATTATTATTCGATTTGAGTAACAGAGTATTATAGTCACAAATTATTTATCCTCCAATTACGACCCCACCTATCAACTTTATACGATCCTTATTTAGGATCTCGGAGATGTACTGATAATTGACCATGATTTTTTCTTTTAGTTTTATAGTGGAAAGGAAAATAAGGGAGTTAGGAGTGGTAGAGAGACCTAGGATCATTCAAGTCTGTAGACTCTTCTCTGAAACCTGTTAAGAGTCTCTTCCCGTAAAAAGGACCAGAAGGTAAGTGTGCTCGGTGCAAAGGCCCACCTGTCGCTCTAGGTGTCCAAAGAAAGGGTGTCTCGGACTGTATCCCTCCGTGACACTGAAACGTAGATGTTGGTTCCAATTACGAGTCACCTTCAGGTTAATGTACTTCCTGACTCCTAAGAGAATCAGTCCTTGAGTAAGATTCCCTTCTACTTCAGGCTGTGTTCGCAAAACTGGACCATTGGTTCTTAGTTTTGACTTCTTTCACAATCAGTGAGTCAGTACAGACTGAGAAGCGTTCGGGTACCTCGGACGGTCCGAAGAGACAGGTACCTTAAAAGGTCCGTTCTTATGACCTCACCCAACGGTAAGGAAGAGGTAGTCTTGACTTCCTCCGTCATTAATTTTGTGGTTTCCCAACAGAGACTAGACTTCGATAAAGATCAGAACAGGCTACCTTAGTATAGATATAAGATCCTTTTCTCCCTAGTCATTTATGTTGAGATTTACCAATTCAGACATGTTTTTAGAGATTCTTAAATTTACATTCGTCGGGATTTACATTCGTCTTCGACTTTTTTCTCCGTTATATTGTTAATAATATTAGAGTAAACCTGGTCTCGGGGTCTCTTTGACTTCATATATTAGTACAGTAATTTGATATGGTGTCTTAGACTTCGTTCTTGTTACTTAAGGTAAAATGTCTACTCCCAACTGTTCACTAATAACGTAGCGAGGTCCCCGTGGAAAGTGACATAAGATAACTCTTACCACGGAACGGGAGTTCTCGTATCGACCCTCCAGATCTAAACATAAGGTTCAAATAGGATAATTCACCGACTCTAGACAGACCTAGATTCGGTGGACCAAGCAGGCCCGATTGTCTGGGTCTTTCGATTAGTCCTGAAGTCTTAGTTACCTAAATATTCCATAAACAGTTTAGTGACGATCATTCCTTCCAGAGACAAAGGAGACCAGAGGATAAAAGGGGATCTTTACCGAAGCCACGTCCCGAAAACAAAACCCGTTAGAGTCGGAACTCGAAACAAACGAACAAATAAAGGAGACGACGTAAGAACAAATCCAAGGGTCGGCATAAAAGGGGGGAGACGAATAAACAAACTCTCGTCGAGGGACACAGTAAAGGAAGTAGGAACCGAACATGAAACGGAAAAATGCTGGACGCCACGAGATTCCCGGACACTACTCCCCTACCCGTCCGGTCGCTAGTCTCCCGACCCCTGCGGTCTCTCGTCCGCACGACGGTCGTCACCCCGTGGTCGACTCGAGTCCTTCCGTCGTCCTCGAGTCAAGGACTCATTTTTATCCGGGCTCAAGGACGACGTCGGCGGCTCCGTGACGGGCCGAGTCCCTTGCCTTCGTCTGAGGTGTGTCGGACGTGCGACACAAATACACACACCACGGGAGTGATGAGTTCGCGTGCAAGGGTGACCCGGTGAAATGTGGGTGTAACAATAGCGACAAACAAAAAATTCCAGCGCAAAAGAATTCTGTTCTTATTGATCCAAAAAGATTTGAGAATCAAGTGGGTAAGAAGGAGACAAAACCCACAAGTCGAATTACAGAAGATTTGTAGTTAAAATTTTATTAGGAAAAGTATTATATTTTTACAAGTAATATCTTTAAAACTTCTTCATCCTCGTATTTCTTTTTTTTTTAAGGGAAACTAAGGTCGTGGACTTATGTCATTGATAGTATAGAGATATGAATATATGAAGATTAAACAAAAATTCCGTGTCCGTCCGTGGAATCATTTCTTACTCTTTCAAAAGTACCAAAACAAAACCTTCAGATGAACAAAATTTTCAAGTGTAAAATCGATGAATCTTTTTTGTAAAATACCTTTTATGATACGTTTCAAAGTGAGACATCAAAACTTATTTCATCATAAAAGCATGTTATTTTACGTGGTCAAGGGTCGCAAGTTTGCGTAAGTGAACACATTGGTAGTGTTGGTTCTACTTTCGTAGGGTCAGTGAAGTCGTTCCACGAAACTCGGGGGGGTGACGTCAGGTGGAGGTAGGGACGAGGGACGACGTCCGTCTGTGACGAAATACAGTGATAGTTGATCTGTACGACAAAGGTCTGAAAGTATATTTACCTTAGTGTCATACGTGAGGAAACACAGATCGAAGAAAGGGAGTCGTATAAAGAGTGTGTACCATTATTAGTGTATACTAATATGAGCGTACATGAAATTTTAAACGAAAAGAAGTAAAGTATAGTATTCGTAAAAGGTGTAGTGATTAATAAGGGAATTTTAAATTAAAGGGTACTGATATGTAATTAAACAAAATCCCTATATGGTATTAAATAGAGTATTAATTCTAGAACAACAATTAACGAAGAAACAAAGTTGTCAAACTAAAACATTAGTTCTTACTAATAAAAACTTATGTATACAAACATACGTACTGGATTAAAGACTCCCTATTTAAATATATTTCCCTGAACAAGTCAATCTTCTGTCCGTTTAAGTATTCCGAAAATTATATATAACACGATCAAATTAGAGAGTGTTCGTTATATATGTTTACACACTTCTGTTTATTGTAAAACTTCAACTTACCCTTGGACGTTTTTATAGTCCAAACCACCAGGAATTAGTTACCCACCTGTGTGGATACCTCAAGAAACTTGTACGTGTATGTAAAATACATTGAACCATACATAAATGCTCCGAGTCTATCAACAACGAAAGTAAAATTCAAGGAGTCTACTAAGATAACGTGTGAGGTACAATTCTTCATGGAACAAAAATGTCTATTTCTTTTACTTAGGTTCTGTCCGAGTGATTTCGGAGAACTAATGGGACACAACAAAAATAAAGTGACTCACTTGAACGGAAATGTAACTTATGGGTAATGGACCTTCTGTTAGTCTTAATTCGTCGATCCAGAGAGGTACCATCTGGACATGGAATTTTCTTGAGAAATTCCACTACTTCAACTACTTTCACGGTCCTGGTGGAGTCACAACTTGACGAGTCAGTGCAGGTTGAGAAAAGTTTTTGAGGTACCCGACATCGGGAGGACTGAGAAGACTCGTACCTTAAAAGGGACCGTTCTTATGACCTCACCCAACGGTAAAAGAGAAGGTCCTCTAGAAGAGTTGAGTTCCTAACTTAGGTACTGAGGACTAAGAGGACGTAACGTCCATCTAAGAAATGACGACTCGGTGGTCCTTTCGGGTCCTAGTGGAGTCTACTGAGGGGTCAACTTTCCCTAGAGTTTGTCCCACATTGAGTTTTCAAATGAACACACGTGACGGGTCTAGACTTCATTTGAAAGGAACTGAAACAGGGGTGAGGGGTTAGGGGATGAGACGGAAAAGTGTAAGGAGAATCTCCTCTGTCTCTTCGTTTCCTGACCGAGTGAACTCGAGTTCTTCCTCAGCAAATTAAGTGGTGTAGACGACGGGATCCGAACAACGACCAAAAGGAGACGTGAGGTCGAGGGCCTCACTACTGATGACAAAGACGGTAGAAGATACCGTTGGTTTCCCCTTGTTACCCTCGTTCTATGGAAGATGTCGAAGAGAAGAGGTTCGTGTCTGACGGAGTCGAACGACGGGTCCGATGGTACAGATAAGGTATTAAAGAGACCCAAGGTTGTCAGATGGAAGTCCTTCCCGTTCACGGAAAGTGGATCAACAGTAATGTATTCGGTGTTGCACCCGAAGGGACCATCGAATCGACCATTTCTTAGACGGACGTCACACGCCCCGGACTCAAGTTAGGGACCCAACCCTTCTAGGGGACCTCTTCCCTAGTCGATAGGCGAGGTCAGAAGACCGGACCTCTTAAGGTACCTGTCTCCTCGGACTTTCCGATATCAGGTACCCCAGTGTCAGTCTGTGGAGACTCGCTGAAACTGAAAGTTCGGTGTCTTATAAAGAAGTAACTTAACAACTACAGATTGTTTCTAAAATCACTCGACTAAGAAACTCTAAAATAGGTGATAACAGTATCAGGGAGTGGCACACTGATCTACTCAGACCTCTCGGTGGAACACTTAGACCTGGTAAGAAAAAAAAATTCGACTCGGTGCACCGAACGTCTTAGAATCGGGCGACTGGTCCCTGGTTTGGACCCGGTTTCGAGACTTTCGCGGTTACCTGACAAAAGGGAATCTCACTCATGAAAGAGACCTGGGGGACCCCATCGAAGTATAAGTTGTCTATCAACCAGGTAGGAGGAGCTCTCAAGAGACCCGTACGGACGAAGGACCTCCTTTGTCACTCTACAGTTCCACCCTCAGGATAAAAGTGGACGGATCAGGAAGGATCTGTGCTAAAAATCGTATCACAGTAAATGGTATCGGTGTCGTGAGGTAGACGTTCTGTAGTCCTAAAGTCCATATTTAATAAGTTTTCGTTTCTTTTTCTTGTGGAGGACTTCTCCCTGAAATTCAAAAGCGTTTATTTTAAATGTTTCTCTTTTTACAGTTCCGTTTAACATGTTCCTAGGATTTCGTGAAAAGTCGTGAATCTTACTTCTATCTCATTAAAAAGAGTGTATGTTCAGGGATCTTTAATCAAACAATTTTCATGTGTAGAAGTATTTAGTACTTGCTTCTCGGTAAACGTTGTGGTGACGGAGTCCTCTGTCAAGGGGAAATCTCCCATGTAAACGGAGAAGAAGGACGTTGAGAAAGTAATGACCCCTGGGGTCTAGAGGTTTATAACTATATATTAGGAGAAAATGTCCAAGTGTATCCTCTCTGGGACTATTAGTTAGTGACCCGGAAAGACTAACTAACTGTTTAATTAGTTTACAATTATCTTTAAGGACAATAGGTCACTTGAGTCCCGAAGGGAACACCGAGTCGACGATTTCTTAGACGGACGGTACACCCTCTGGACCCAAGCTAGAGACCCAACCCCTCTAGACGACCTCTTCCCTTTCCGATGAGTGCGGTCATAAGACCGGATCTCACTTGAGTTCTGGAACAATCATCTTACTTTGTGTATAATATGATTTTTTTTTTTTTTTTAACTCCCGTAGTCTTTTCTCTACCTTTTTTTACCCCCGAGACCTACAGGTACTTTAGTGTATATCAGGGGTTGACTGGAAACTTTCATCTAAATCGAGTATATTGAAGGAGTTCAATATTTAAGACCACACTTTTTTTTTTTTTTTTCCGTTTTGTACGAAAAGAGACAAAAGGATTTAAAGATGGAACTCGGGATAAAGACATCCAAAGAGATCCTACTGAGTTCAGCGAGTCACTAAAGAAATAGTAAATTTCACGTCCAAGTCCGTTTAAATGTTTAAGATAGAACAGGGTCGTCGTCTAGGTTTGGCTTTGTGGCGTCGTAACCACTCTTCTCCTTTATTAGTCAAATGGTTCGTTAAACGAGATTTTATAAATATAGAGAGTGAATTTGGTTCCGTAAATTCGAAGTTTAACTCTGATATTTAAAACCCCGAACCCCTAAAACCAAGGGGAAGGGAGATGGTAACCTATCGTAGTCGGAGTGTAGAGGGTCGATTCCTTTTCCCCCGCCCTCCACCTCTTACGACGTCGTAATTCCTTAAGGTGTAAAAACAACACAGACGCAAATGGAGTAGTAAATTCGGACCAGTTCCGAATGCTTCGACTGTACCCCTACTCACTCGTTCCGATAATATAATAATACAATCTCCACAGGCGCCGGAAAGGACGTCGAAGGGAATTCAGAGGGGTGAAGAGACGAAGGAACCCCTTCTCTGACCCTGAGAGGGTCTCCACAGATACCTGTCCTCTCAGACACAAGAGAACAGGGGTCTAAAGAGCCCCTACACTTTGCACGAAACAGAATTTTCGTGGCCTTCCGTCAAAGGGAGGGTCTGAAGGAGGGCACATCGAGGAGCGGCGGACACAGAAGGGAACGGTCGAGAGGCGAGTAGAGGAGACGAGACAGGCTAAGAAACGACGTGGAGGAAAACGTAGTTCTAATAGTGCATATTTAAGCCATAAGAGACCCAATAATAATATGCTATCTCAAAATAAGATATTGGGAAGAATAGATTGAAACACATATAATGGTACAAAAGGTGTAATAAATAAGACCAATACTACGGAGGTTGTTTCTTATACCGTAACCCTACTTATGACTTTAATCGACACCTACGTAGAAAGAGCAGGTGAGGTACCACTCACGGAGTTTCTGTCCTCGGTCATGGACTACGTCGCGGATTGCACATCGTCCATAGGTTGTGTATAAATCACCTATGTATTACTTACATAGTAAAACGATTATTTCCTACAGTCTAAAAGAAAAATTTCTGAGTAGACGAATGCCATGTATATAAGTTCCTCTTTCGGTTTCCGTTTAGACGTCAGTAAATTTATTAAATAGTAATTAATGACTAAATGACATTTTACTCCGTAACAAATTAGAAGAAGGTTCGTTTCAAAGTTTCGGACGTCTAGTTCTCTAGAATCTGAAGATGTCATTCTATTCTGGGTCGAAGGACGAGCTCAGACAGTCTTCGATGGCTAAATAATTATAGTGTTGTCGGTGTTGTTACTATGACAAAGGGTTCAATATGAGGTCAAACAAGGGGTAGTAGACCTTATGCATTGTCCATATTTGATTAAAGTGACGAACGACACCTAAGACGTGTCTATAGTTTTACTCTTTAGTTTACCTATTTTGTAGTCTTACAGTGTTAGAAGATGGATTATAAACGGAACACTAAACTAATTTCCTACACTTCTTTCGACTCGCGACTTCTTAACTACAAAAACTTGACACCACGACTTCTTCTGAGAACGCTCAGGGAACCTGACGTTCCTCTAGGTTGGTCAGGTAGGATTTCCTCTAATCAGGACCGACAAGTAACCTTCCTGACTACGATTTCGATTTTGAGGTTATAAAACCGATGGAGTACGCTTCTCAACTGAGTAAGATTTTCCGGGACTACGACCCTCCCTAACCCCCGTCCTCCTCTTCCCCTGCTGTCTCCTACACTACCGACCTACCGTAGTGGTTGAACTGCCTGTACTCAAACTGACTTGAGGTCCTCAACCACTACCTGTCCCTCCGGACCGTACGACGTTAAGTACCCCAGCGTCTCAACCTGTGCTGACTCACTGACTTGACTTGACTTCGTCAAACACACAAATATCTAGGGAAAACTTAAGGAACTCAATATAAAATGGAATGTGAATCTCAACTTATTTTATTGTGGACAAAATACTCTTTAAACAGGTCACAATGTATACCATCCATCAACTCTTTCTTTCTCGTAGATTTAAGATTTTTAGATTTTAAACGTTGGATCTTGGGAGAAACAGACTAAATACAACATTGTTACTATTTTCGAAATCTTCATGAATGGTCTTCCCTAATTTTTACCGATTCGGTTCAAAGGTTTACGTCAAGTAAAGTCTTCGGTCTTGTTGATTGAGAGTGGTCGAGGTTTCAATATTGTTGACATTTTAGATAACGTTTACGAATCTTCAACACAAAAAGTAACACAAGAATAAAAGTGTAAATTTATCAATGACTTGTGGTGACTCAGTGAGTAAAACTGAAGGACTTTTATTGGTTTTCTACACTGAGTTACGGTTTGGTTTTGACACAGTTGAATCGACTACTTTAGAATGATTATTACAACCACTTTATCATAGGTGTAAGTTTTATAATTATTTATGGTTGACCGGAAATGATCCAACTTCAATCTCTTTTATTCAAATTTATAATTACTAAAAGAAGATGATTACTTAACTTGGATTACGAGTGGTTTATTGTATTGTAATGATTCCTGACTTTAAAATCAAAGTCACAAATTATTAAAGAGTCTGATACAGTTGTTTTGTCAGTTACGTTAACCATAAAAACACAGTTGTTAAACCCGTAAAAGGGTTGTCAGTTTGGAGATTTTACGTCACGGTGATAAGTGAGATGACTTGAAATAAGAATCCTGAACAGATTAGACTAGTACGATCGAATACCCTTATAAATCGGAGGAAAGGGTTTTGTAACGTTCTACGTACCTACTTCGACTCGAGTCACCAAACCTCGAACTCGAAATTAGGATCGAGTAGTAAAATAACCGAAACACCAGTACTCGTTCGACGAATTAGAGAAACTTGAGATCAAAGGATTGGACATTTTTCTGAGAAATAAGGAGAGACTCTTAATTCATTTTATTATATTTACTTGACGAGTCGTACCCCTATTAAATAGTAAGTTATTTACTATAAATCTTTCGTTAAAAATTAGAGTACTATATGGAGAGTAAGGTGTAGTGACCTCTGTTTGTACGGTCCCAAACCACAATCGTACTCTTCGGTTCTCACCATATTTACTAAACTCTTGTCAGTACAATCCATCTGTTCCAGTCATGGTTTTCCGTTTATTGTCCGTACCTCTCCCCATTCCCCCTTCGTAAAACATTTATAGGTTCTTCTAAAATTAGATTTTTAGAAATACCTCCTGTCAGAGTATCTTGGTCTTCTTGTTCATAAATAACCCTGGCAGATGTACGTTCCGGTCTACGACGTTCTCTGTCTACCTTTAAGTGATTAATAAATGAAACAAATGATGGACGGTCGACCTCATTCTTGTCACTTATTGTCTCAGTCTAAGAGACGAAGGTACCTCAAATATAAGATCACATTCTTTATATGTTTATGGTAAGGAAAGAAGTTCCGTAAATGATAAATAAATGCCTTTGTACTGAAAAATGTAATTTTTTCATATTTTCATTATTGTTGTTGATATTGTTTCCTTTGTTTTTACAATGATCCTCTGACACACCTCGTCATTTCCTTGAATGCCACAGGTTCTTTGACTTTAAATTAGGTCCAAGACTATTGTGAAACCCTGGATCCTTGTTATTCGTAAATGAATCTCAGAGTATAAGAGTGGACATTTATTCGTATTTTATTACTGAATTATACCAAGACCGATGATTGATTTTAATGTACACATTTAGGATTAAATGATGTACTTATACATATACGGAAGTAACTCCTCCTCCGAACGGAGTTTTCTTGTTCATCATAAACCGGTCTGTCTCTTCTAGTTTACGTAAGATCCGGTCCCTTTCCCGAACTACTTTCTGTACTTAAACCTTTTCACGTTCCGAATAAATCTTCTTTCACTCAACTTGTTAAACCGATGTCATCTCAAGTACGTCTGTTCGTCCATCCCTTTGTTGAGTACTATCTACCCGGAACCTACTGAACGTTTCCTTAAAGACTCCCAATCTTATCGAGAGTATGTATGCATCTGTAGTTTTGTGTCTTACTAATTCACTTAATGTGTTCCAATACAGTAATCTTCACCTTCGTCTTAGGGTTTGTAGGTAGACCGTGAGACAGAGGAACTACCGGACCGGTCACCAATTCTGTTATGGAATAGTAGAAGGAGCAGTTAAGTATAGACTTTCGAATATCAGACAATCTGTAAAAAGTATGATGTGAGGTCTATAGAATGGGTCGGGAGGTCAAATTCACAACATAAATACCGTTCTTTTTCGTTAAGACTTCGTTGGTTCCCCTTGCTTTTTGTTCCTAGACAAAGAGTTTTTACTCTACCACGAAACGTTTTTACTTAACTGAAATACTACGGTAGACCTTTTACGAAAACATAAGGACTATGTCACGCGATTCGTATTGAATTTCAACTGATTGGTCGAAACTTCGTGAAAGAAGACGAAGAAGTGTATACCTACATCGGTTGTCCTCGTTTACAATAATCAGGAACCTGTCCTGTAGGTCACACTGAAGGATCGTCGTTCCACACGTTAAGAACCCACTTAAAGTTGTCTTGTGTATTCGAAGTGAAACCTTTTAAAAGTCTTAACTCGCCCAGGGACCACTAACTGAAACAAGTCTTTGATCACGAAGGTTTGGCTTAACCTTCCTCCCTTATGAAAAGGTCTGGTTTCCTCCTCTATAAAAAGGGGAGGAAAGACGAAGTGAGGAAGGGATAAAGGAAGGACCGAAGGGAGGAAAAGAGGAAGGGAAAGCAAGAAAGGAAAAGAAAGGAAGAATAAAGACTGTAAATTTCCAACAGACACTACCCATTACGGGACATCATATTAAACCTGTTTTAATATCAGTCTGGACAGTGGACAATCACAACCGTCTACAAGGGTGTCAAAGAAGGTTTCATTGTTGTTAGAAAAGTGTATTAAATACCTTGACCTATTACCTTAATACATGTCTCTTTAAGAGACGGAAAGAGTTGAAATCATTATCTTGGACTAATCTTGGTTATCTTTTCTAAATCTTATAGTATTTATTTTCTTTGGAAGTAATTAGACCTATCCTTAATTCGTCTTCAATTGAAACAAAGTATTTTCTCAACGTTTATTTTATCGGAGTGTGAGCGTATCCCCTTGTAAATTAAACAACTTCTCCTGTTTAACGAAATTTTGTTTATTTTCGTGGTTAAATACCTACTTGTTGTTCATACGATTTATGTTTGGTAAGAAGAGATAAACCTTCATCGAAAGGTTGAGGAAAAGAACTGTTATGAATTGATCGGAGTGAACTTAACGAAATAAATGAACTTTAATTATCTATTACAGAGGAAAATTTTAATAGTAAAATAACTCTGACCAAGGGTATAAACCATAAACAACAAGTTAATGATTCAACACAGGTTGAGACGTTGGGGCACCTGACGTCGTGAGAACCGAAGGGACAGGAAGTGATAGAGGACCTTAAACGAGTTTGAGCACAGGCAACTCAGTCACTACGATAAATCATATGTCTCAAACCATATGTATCAATTTTAATTATTTGTACGAAAAATTTGTTAATAAAATAAAAAATTTAATTATTATTACCAGTTATGTAATGTAAGAATGTACACAAAGACAGGTGATCGAAATCAACACAGACTGAGAAACGTCGGGATACCCGACATCGTACAGTCCGAGGAGACAGACTCCCTAAGAGATCCGTTCTTGTGACCTCACCAAACCGTACGGGAGGAGGTCCCCTAGAAGGACTGGGTCCCGAGTTTGGGCGTAGAGGACACAGAGAACCTGACGTCCGACCACGAAATGGGTGACTCGGTGGACCCTTCGAGTATAAATGTACTACCGACTAATAAACCAATCGATCAAAAAAATGACAAAAACGGAGTAGGGTTGAGACTGGAAAAAAAAAAAAAAAAAAAACTCCCCCTTTCATCATATGAATTAGTGAGGTATCTGTTCTGTCTTTCATTTAACTCAAACGAACTATAAGTCGTAGGGTATTTTTTTAAACCAACCTCCCTTACTTCCAACTTTACGATAGACTTTACTAGGACGACGACGACGACAGCGAAGTCAGTACAGGTTGAGACACACTGGGGTATCTACCGTCGGATGATCCGAGGGGACAGGGACCCTTGGAGGTCCGTGCTTGTGACCTCACCCAACGGTAAAGGAAGAGGTTACGTACTTTCACTTTTCACTCGTACTTCAACGAGTCAGTACGGGTTGAGTCACTGGGGTACCTGACGTCGGATGGTCCGAGGAGGTGGGTACCCTAAAAGGTCCGTTCTCATGACCTCACCCAACGGTCACGGAAGAGGCATAGACTTTACTTTATAATTATAAAGTCAAAGGGGTGACACCGTGGTACCAACTAATCTTTGTTATTGATCCAGTATTCAGTCAAATAAAATTTCTAGGATTTAATTTCCTTACATCTCAATAATATGGGAAACAAACCATAGTTTGTCAATAAAGTCGGAAATAAGGTGGTAAAGATTGAGTTATAAAGTGCTAAGTCTGAACAGACTGAGAGTGAATTTACACTTTCCGTCTATTATCAACGACAAATGGTTAACGATGTAGTACAAATAACCCACGAATTATGTATTGTCCGTGACAAGATCCCCAAAATATGTATAAGTAGGTAAATTAGGTTGATCGTTCGGACACTTCATTTATAAAAATATTTAGGTAAAATGTCTACTCCATTGACTCAATACCTCTCCGATCGATTGAACGGATTCAGTGTGTCGACCGGTCACCTCCCCGAATCTGTCTAAAGTGAAAGATTGATCGAGACTTTCAAATTCCAATTTCACTAATCGGATGTCTTGTTAAAGTGGTACACCTTATGAAAAATTTTGCTGGCTTGGTTCGGTTTGTTTTTGTCTGTGTCTATGTCTCTTGTCTCATCACCTATGGTCTTCCCTTCCCCTGACCCCTCCTCTCTCTTTACGCATTCCCCCCAGTTGACATACCACTGACTGTCTTCGATTCGAAAACCACAATTTGTACGACATCACATATGTCTTTGACTTTATATTACAGTATGTACACTTTGAATACAGTACAATGGAGTTATGTAATTAAAAAAAAATTTTAATAGTGTACTCGAATGTATACTATTCCCGAATAATTAACGTCAACGAAGTGTAAAGACGAGTGAAGAGTACAAAAAAAAGGAGAAGGACCGAAGTTGTGCAATCCCACAGAGTTTCGAGAGAGGGCCAAGGAAGAGTAGAGAAGGGCGGGTGTGGCAGAGGAACCTCGGAGGCGGTGAGGTTCGTACGTTTATGGTCGAGACGCGTCTACTGAGGACACTTTTTGGTCGGTTGGTTGGTTTGTCTTCGTTGTTTGTTTCGTATGAGGAGACAAAAACAGAGATGAGCATCATGAAGACTAAGGTCTACTCACCCAAGAGGTGAGTAGTTCGTCTAGACACTGTCGTCGACCTACAGGACGGTGAATTGAGTTAAGTTCGTGACGGACGACAACCTCTTCGTGGTAATGGGTGTCCAATCCCCGAGTCAGAGCCTTCCGCCGGAGAGGGGGGAGGGGGAAGTCTACGGTCATCGCTCAAGGTCAAACAGTGGCCACGAAGACTGGGTTTCCTGCATTTGACCGTAAGGGTGTCGGAGTAGGGACGCGAACTGTTAAACGATCTCGTCGAGTGTCTTACGGCTCTTTGTGGATGAATATGAATGGTCAGACAAAATATTACTTCTGATATGATGTGTTATGTCTATTTGTAGGTCTATTTCTCTATGTATCCACTCTGGACCTTTCCAGGACACGTGCCCCCGAAGAATGGGTACTTCGACCCCTATTGGTGGGAGGACCGTACGTCGATATAAATAGTCGGGTATTTGAGAGTCCTAAGGCGTTAAAACCCTAAAAGTACATTCGGAGTAGTGGAGGTACTGACTAGTAATTGAGTCAAAGATCAGGGAGAGCGGAAAGTCTTCCTACCCACTACTCCGACTTTTAAGGCTTGTAGACTAGTACCAAAGCCGAAGGTGCCACCGACCCACCATTTTTTGTTTGTTTGTTTTTGGACGAACAGTTACGTCCTTCCTTCTAGGAGACCTCCTTCTTTACCGTTGGGTGTGGTCATAAGAACAGACTTTTTAGGATACCTGTCTCCTCGGACCACCCGATATCCCAACGGTTTCTCAGCCTGTACTGAACCAGTGATTTGTCGTTTAGTACCAAACCAGAAAGACTACGAGTCGAGGGTAGGTCTTTGATAGGTCCTGAGACAGTTCCCAGTGGCATAATTTTGTTTCCTGTGGAGATAGTAGGTCCTTTAAGGTCCCCTAAATCCTCGAGATCCAGTCCTTGGTCCCAGTTTCGGATTGTATATAAAAGAATCAAGTACCGAAGGTCACGAAGCAGAGGTTAGGAATATAGAGGGTCGGGAAGCCTAAGTGGATGGACTGACGGATGAGAGACATCAATGTAGTACAAATTGTCCGTTGAGTTCACATGTTCGGTCTTTTAGTGTGAACCGAAAAGAGGGCAGGAGTCTTCTACCGTGACAGTACCTAGGAAAACGAGGAATATTTTTAGATTCTAAATACTAGGGTGTAGTGTAGGAAGACATCCAGGACGTCTAAGAGGTGAAAAGAGGTGAAAGGTGTGGAGGTCAAAAGATGTACACAAATGTATCGGAGTACGTCTCGTGGGAGGGAGAACGAACTGATGGGCCATCTGAGGATTCCTCAGAGTCGACGAAGAGTCCTGGAAGTATGTGTAGGTACTAGGAAGGTCTACGTGAGACAAGCAAATGTTTATATTGAGTTAGTTCCATGAGAGAAGGATTTTTAGGAGTTTACGGAAACATAACACAAATTTGAGTTTGAGACAGTGCTAAGTATTTCGGTGAGTTCTACGTCGAAGACAGTTTCAACGGTCGGAACAAGATTAGTGACGAAAGGACAGGTGATGGAGGTTGGTGAGACTAGACTGAGTGTCCGGGAGTCCGTGTAAGGACAAAACTTGGAAACGGGTCAAAAAGGAGGGAATCTTTGCACAGGAGAAACTAGTCGGTTACCGACCGAGGAAATACAGTGAAGTTTACAGTGGAGGTGTCTCTCTGAAGGATGGAGGGTCCAACTTGATCGAGAAATTTGAGAGATGTAACACAATGTGACACGATAAATATTGTACTACGACCAAAAATAACAGGAAGAAAAATTGTTGTTGCATGTGTAATTACACACGTACGAACGGACTTTTATATTCGAGGCACTCTTACCCTACAGACGGAAAAAACAACAACAAAGAGACTAAGGTTGTAAATTACACATCATCGGTTCTTTTCTATTATTAACTTATTTACTTACATAATTTAATACCAACGACGATAATTAGGAAGAATTCCAGTTCCTGTCGAACGTAGAGGATGGGTGGAATGTAAGGTGCTGTCTTGATCGAAACCGACTCAATTGACGTGATCCATCTAACTTTTTCCCTTTTTGTTGAATAAACACCTTCGACTCTTTGGTGGATGTTGTGGTGTGTCTTAAGTTGTAAACCACTCTTGTCGAGCCTTAGTGTTCACCACGAGTCATTTGTTAATCGTAGACATAAGACTGAACTTCGTTTGGTCACCATTAAAGTCCTGTCAAGTCAAGTGAAGTCAGCGAGTCAGCACAGGTTGAGAAACGTTGGGGTACCTGACGTCGTGCGGTCCGAAGGGACAGACAGTGGTTGAGGGTCTAGAATGAGTTTGAGTGTAGGTAGTTCAGTCGTTATGGTAGGTTGGTAGAGTAGGAGACAGCAGGGGAAGAGGGTGGAAGTTAGAAAGGGTCGGAGTCCCAGAAAAGGTTACTCAGTCAAGAAGTGTAGTCCACCGGTTTCATAACCTCAAAGTCGAAGTCGTAGGTAGGAAGGTTCCTTGTGGATCCTGACTAGAGGAAATCCTACCTGACCAACCTAGAGGAACGTCAGGTTCCCTGAGAGTTCTCAGAAGAGGTTGTGGTGTCAAGTTTTCGTAGTTTTCAAATCACCGTCTCAAATCACTACCTCTTAATCGTGATCCACTACGACCCTACACATCCGCCCGTCCGTCCTGTCAGAAATTCGTCCACGGGTCGGTGGGCCCCAAGTCTCCGGTCGAAAGGTCGGGACCGTCCTTTGTCTTTACGGTCTGTGGTTGTCGTTTCGATGTAAAGATCTCCTATACCCGTAAATTAGACGATTCTGTAAACTCTTTGGGTTAAGATTCTCGTTTCACCCCAAGACATGTAACCGTGTCTCGTGTGTTCTCCAGACAACGAGACGTCCGTCTTCGGGTGGAAGTCCCGTCCTCTGCGGCGCCTACTGAATACGGTTCAAGGTCCGATTTGTACCTGGTCTCCGACCCCTCCGGTAGTGCACTCCGACACAAGTTTCGTCCCCCGTCAGGTCAGTCTGTCGTCCAGAGGTAACTAACGGAAGATGGCGTAGTATCGTGACAGTCTACACTGCCTTTCGGGTAGAAAGACGACCGACGAGAGCTAGTTACACTATCTAGACGGGGAGTCTCCGGACAGACTTAGGATAATAAAACGGATGAGTGTACACTCCGATTTAATTACTACTACTGAGTACCCGAAGGTTCGTAGACATTTGACAATAATAGGAGTAGGTGTGGTCGTCAAATAACTAAAGAACATAATCCGTGACTGAGGAGCTACTGGCAAGAAAAATTCCTTCGGTTTTCAAATTGGTAAAAGAGGAAAGATGGTTATCAGTCTCATTTGCATCTAGGTCAGAAACGGGTTCCGATCTGATCACTGTTACTAATAATTTTGACACACCTAAATTTGGATTTGGACGAAGTAAGAAAGGAGTTTACGAGGTCCGTTTTTCCTCAAACGACCTCTATTGAAGTAGTGCGACTGTGTACTTGACTTAACCAACAGTAAAACACCGATTCAACCCGGGTTGAGAAAATGGTTTATCGATTTATTTTGCAATGTTGAAAAAAAAAAAAATTGTGGTTTTTGTAAAACATAACCCTATATCGGTTTATTAATACAACACTATCAAAGTCCATATTTTCACTCTAATTTTTTGTTTACCTCTACACGACATTCTCATTTTATGTGTAGTTTAAAGTTTGTGAATGACACCCTTCATTCCTTATATATTATAGAATTTTATTTTTAATTTATTTCTTCGGAGTCTCTCGAAGGAACCGAAGGGTCCACCGAGTCACTGTTAGACTGTTACGTCCTCTGTAATACCCCTACCACTTGCGTAAGAACAACACTCCCCCGATTCCCGTCACCTTGTCACTCTATGAACGAAAATTAAGACCGAGTAATGAAGACCCCTAAGTCTATAAAAGGAAAAAAAATTTTAACTCTACATTAACTGTACATTGTAACACCTTTTTTTTCTTTTGGTGTAATTTTGATTAATACTTATATATTCTTGTTTACATTAAAACTGGTAACTGTGAGGACAAAGCATCAGACGTTAGTTCCTACTAGTCTTTTGATGAAGTTATGACGAGAAGACTAGACGACATTGGAAATAAACCACAAAAAGACACGCCAACTGACCCGAATGACTGAAGGAGATTATTGAGTCCCGAATCCATAATACTAAAGTCAGTCCACGGTGGAGACGTCGGAACGGACAGGGATGTGAGTATAACCCGGAGTTAGTCATAGACCGTACTTCCCTTGTGAGTTCTTTATTATGACTTTCTCATTTAATTACAAGAAAAGAACACTGTGACTTAGGAGATCATTGTAGTGGTTGAGCTACCTGAACTCAAACTCACTTGAGGTCCTCAACCACTACCTGTCCCTCCGGACCGTACGATGCTAAGTACCCCAACGTTTCTCAGTCTGTGTTGACTCGCTGACTTGACTTGACTTGACTCGACTTGGTATGTATCCGGAAGGCATTAGTGTCCGGATCGGATTTCCAAAAGACTCGTGACATCTTTACCTCTTCCGGACCACCGACGCCATAGTCCTTTCAAACTGTTTGTCTAGATATTGTTGGCAACTTATGTTGTGTTCGAGTAATTGTGACACTCGCCCGAAATCACTTGTGTACGTACGGACAGGTCAGGTAGAATCAAGTGACTACGGATCTTACAGCTACAAGTGAGAACGGTAGAGGACAAACTGGCGAAGGTTAAACAGAACTAAGTACCTGGATTGTAAGGTCCAAGGATAAGTCGTAACGAGAAATGTCGTAGCTTGGAACGAAGGTAGTGGTCAGTGTAGGTGTTGACCCACAACAAAAACGAAACCGAGACAGACAAATAAGAAAGACCTCAATAAAGAGGTGACTAAAGGTCATCGCATAACCCGTGGATGACTGGACCCCTCAAGTAGAAGGTCACAGGATAGAAAACCGGAAAAGTATAACAAGTACCCCAAGAGTTCCGTTCTTATGACTTCAGGTCACATCCATGATGTAGATTCATCTCCTGATCCTGTCACACTGTAAGTAGGAACAATACGGGGGAGGAGGTGTGTCGTTTTTCAGCATCCAACATTAGGTCAAGTGTACGTTACGAGGGTCAAGTCAAGTCAAGTCAAGTCAGCGAGTCAGTACAGGCTGAGAGTCGCTGGGGTACTTAGCGTCGTGCGGTCCGGAGGGACAGGTAGTGGTTGAGGGCCTCAAGTGAGTCTGAGTGCGGGAAGCTCAGTCACTACGGTAGGTCGGTAGAGTAGGAGACAGTAGGGGAAGAGGAGGACGGGAGTTAGGGAGGGTCGTAGTCTCAGAAAAGGTTAATCAGTTGAGAAGCGTACTCCACCGGTTTCATGACCTCAAAGTCGAAATCGAAGTAAGGAAGGTTTCTTTAGGGTCCCGACTAGAGGAAGTCTTACCTGACCAACCTAGAGGAACGTCAGGTTCCCTGAGAGTTCTCAGAAGAGGTTGTGGTGTCAAGTTTTCGTAGTCAAGAAGTCACGAGTCGAAAGAAGTGTCAGGTTGAGAGTGTAGGTACATACTGGTGTCCTTTTTGGTATCGGAACTGATCTACCTGGAAACAACCGTTTCATTACAGAGACGAAAACTTATACGATAGATCCAACCAGTATTGAAAAGAAGGTTCCTCATTCGCAGAAAATTAAAGTACCGACGTCAGTGTTAGACGTCACTAAAACCTCGGGGGGTTTTATTTTAGACTGTGACAAAGGTGACAAAGGTTACGAGATCCCTTCTGTTTTATTAAAATTCGAACAAAAAGAAAAATGCATATAGAAATGAGGAGGAAAAGTTTGTGTCCTTGACATTAGATATAAGAGTTTTAAGTTTGTAAACACGTTGAAACAAAACCTCCTCTTGGTTGATCATGTATACGATTATATAACTGTATGATTTCACATGGACTGACACTCTTTGTATATCCCACAAGGGTACTCAGTTGTCCTACACTTTACGTACTCTACGGAAAAAAAAAAAAAAAAAACCACCTACTCCGTCTCACTTACGTTACTGTAATCGTTTATCTTCCTAGGTGTATCGTCCTCTACACTTTCACCAAAAGTTGGATTCGATCCACATCAATAGATCGGTTACAGGATGAAATAATTCTATAGTGGTGAATATATTGTCCAGTAAATCTGTAAAAGGTGAAAAATTCCTTGAAAGTAACATACACTATCTATGTCTCTGATATTATAATGTTTTTACATAAAAAGAGTTCTAAAAAAATGCAATAATTTAAACGTAACACTTACCATTCATCCCTCGAAGTCTACGATGCAAGAATTCGTAGACAAGTCGGTTATACACTAATTTATAATATTAGACGAAGTTAGTGTATACAAAATGGTAATTAGTTTTGGGGGTTTAAGACGGAACGTGTTATCAAAAGCCACATAAGTATGAAACTTTTTCGTATGAATTATTAACGACCCACTATTCAGGCATACTTTCGAAGACAACACTTTACAGATTTTGTACCTAATTTTCCATAATTAGTAATGGTCTTTATTGGACTTATTACCTTCTTTGCTTTTCGACTATCAATAATATATTAATGAGAAAGGGAGAACAAATTTATAATTTTTACTTTAAGATTTAATACACTATTCTTGATGACCTATTTTTTTCGTCCTATGTAAGTGAGAAGTAGAGAAAGAAAGATTAAAAAAAGAATACAGTTTTCATAAAAGAAATTCAGATGTATGAAACTTTCAAAAGTAAAATACGACAAAACCTCTTTTATTTAACAGTCATAGAATTAAAACTTAAAGGTAGGAACGAATGATCAGTTATAACTATCACTACCCCAGAGTACCAATTGGGTTTACTGTCATAAGATAATTTTGTAGTTATCGGTAGTCGGGAAATAGTTAGTAGTTAAAGGTCTAAATCGTTTAGTCCACAGACAAAAAAACAAAAAAAAAACAAAACAAAAAAGGATAATGAACTCGAACGAAGAAACCATTTAAAGACGTCCTTATTATTCTCGAAGAAAAGAGTGAAAGACGTATCTAAAAGGATCAAAGGACCTCTTAAGTCCCCTAAGTAAAATACGACTTTAAGAGACTTTTGAATGTCCTCACACTGCCGTTTTCCCTTCTCTGTCCTCGGACGAGGTCCCGCCCTGTGGACGTACGTCTACCGACTGACGACACCTCTCCCTCAGCTACGGGAAATCGTCTCCTCGGGTTCTCCTCGACTGCTGACTTTTCGTTTGGATTTGCATTTGGAAAATGGTTCGAACGTAACTTTCCTTTTACAAACATATAGATAGACTTCGTGTGAAAAATCTTAGCCTCTCTGACACCTTAAATACAGAGAACTTCTACTCACTCCTAAACCCCGTTTCGGAGAAGTCTGACTTAGGAAAGACGAGAAAGGATGGACACTTTTGTCTATTACGAACGGGTAGTCCTTCCCAGAATTACGAAAAACTTGAGATATTTCAAAGGAGTTTATTCCAGTTTAATAGGTCGTAAATCAAAATTGGTTCCTAGTGAAATAAAAGAGAAATTTCTTAGCAAGAGAGTTTTCATCTCTTTTTTAACGTATATCGTAATTATTTACGACGAAGGGAGGGTTTGCGGAGGAGGAACCGATTCCCTGACATATCAAAGAGTTCGCACCACACCTACTGGCTAATTAGGGGTGATGGTCGTTCCCCTTATTTGTTCCTTTTAAATACATGTGTGTGTCTAATATGTGTGTGTGTGTGTGTGTGTGTGTGTGTGTGTGTGGGAACCTGTGTTTATCGTCACACGGACATATTGGGTAAATAACCTACTAGTTTTGAACGAGTCTACTTTTGTCTCTCGAAGTGGTATAAAAGTTTGGAAAACGAAATTCGGATGAACCGTCCGAGAAGCATAGAAACAGACCCATTTTAGAATCTGTCAAGGGTGGTGTGAACGTCAGGATTAACCTATAGATGATTAGTACATTTTTTGGGTTAGTAAGATTATAGATGGTGGTCTCAAAGTACCTAAATTTCAAGGGACTCGAGTCTTCCGGGGAGGACGACTCCTTCCGTCTCACCGTCAGAGAGAGGGGTCTAGGACGAGAGGGTCGAGGGGCAGGTAGGGGCGACAGAGACCTCCTGCCCCTCTTCCCGACCTCTCCTGACATAGAGGGACCCTGTCGAGACGTAGACTGAGACCTCGGGAGACATGTGTTGGTTAATCATAAACCCGGTTTAATCCAAAACCTGGGAAGGAGAATCTACCCACCTAAAAATCCTGGTACTGGTAACTTCCAGAACATGTATTTCAGGACAGTCAAGGACATACTGAGAAACGCTGGGGTACCCGAAGTAGTGTGGTCCGAGGGGACAAAGTGAGAGAGGGCCTCAAATGAGTTTAAGTACAGGTAACTCACCCACTACGACAGATTGGTGGAGCAGGAGATAGTGGGTGAAGTGGGAAAACGAAGTCAGGGGGTCGTAGACTCAGAAAAAGTTACTCAGTCAAAAAACTTAGTCCATCGGTTTCATAGCCTCGAGGTCGAAGGCGTAGTCAGATTTACAGATAGACTTAGATGTTACCTCTACAAAGTACTGACTTTGTTGTCGAAAGATACATTCATTATAGAGACGTATGTGTTGAGTCTCGGGAGGATTTTATTCGACTTGACTTCACACAGAACTACGACCCTCTTTCCCGGACCCCCGGACGTCACCACCAGGACCTCACCACCAGGACCTGAGAGAGACGAAACTGAGACGACACACCAATGAGTATAGGAACTTTAATAGTGACTTCGAACTTAGACGTACTCCAGAGTTTAAGTGCTCTCAGACTGGACTGTTTATTAGTGGATACAATAGAGACTGTCGGGTTGGGGAACGTAATTTTCCATCCCAACGAAATTTAGATAAAAGAGTTCAAAACACGGATTGTGGAAAAAAAAGTGACGATCTATACAAATAAAATATTCATTATTATCCCATATGTTTTAAATTTAAAGAAACTAAAAGAAACCCCCAAGTTTAGACTGTCCGTAAAGGACATACATTCCAAAAAGACAGAATTTCCACCAAGAAATAAAGGTGATACACTATTTAAGGAATTCCCATTTCTGGTACTTATTGAGTGGACGTCTAGTCACACTTACATGTGGATAGTGTTACATCCACGAGTTTATTCACTCACCACAACTATATTCAAAAACCGGAACAGCAAACGACCTCAAACCATTTCTTAGACGGACGCTACGTCAAGGTACTGGGGTCAAGTTAAGGACCCAGTACCTCTAGAGGACCTCTTCCCTATCCGATGGGTGAGGTCGTAAGAACCCGAAGGGACCACCGAGTCTACCATTTCTTAGTGGAAGTCACGTCCTCTGGACCCAAACTAGGGATCCAACCCTTCTAGGGGATCTCTTCCCTTATCGATGGGTGAGGTCATAAGAACGGACCTCTTAAGATTCGTGTCTCTTCGGACCATACGATGTCAGGTACCCCAGTGTTTTTCAGTCTGTCCTGACTCGCTGAAAGTGAAAGTACTTACTCTCTACCCGGACTCAATTGTAAATGAAAACAGAGTCCCCGAAATAAAACCCCGACGTCCTCTTCAACGTCGTGTTCGAGTCTTCTTCTCTTCTGTTTTCCGTAGTCTCTTATCGACCATATATAAGGGAACAGTTTGTGGTACGTACTTAAAGTCGGAAAGTGTCTCTTCCCCGACAGAAGTCCTCCGATACCACTCTGTACCCCGAATTTAGTAAAACGAGACCAGTATATAGTACAGTGTCCAATTTCCTCTTTCCGGAAGAGAGGAAATAAGAACCTCGTCAATAAAAAGGTTGTCACACTGTTAATTTCCCTAATATCGTGAAACTCCTCACCCAAGAAACGTTTGGGTGTCTTTGGGGTCTGAACCGTCCCTAGTCACGAGTGCACATCCGTCGTCACCAATACCCCTTCCACGACAGGAGTTCATCGCACCTTCTGTCCTCAGATATTTTAGTCGTATAACTCTCTTATGTTCTCCTAACAAGTACTGCTCCATTTTTTATTTCGGACTCTTAAGTTTCGTGTTTACTTATATAATCTCCTTCAAAAGTACCCACCACGCCCCACCCACCCACCCCACGTTCCAGGACGTAATTTATCTGACTTCATTACTTTCTCATTCGTCACGTACAAGTTCAAGTTCACAGGAATCGACAACCACATTCCACCGGTTTCTCCGGTACGTAAAGTCACCCATACGGTGTCATCTCGATGTGACGTCTGTCATCAAACATGTTTTTATCCGCACAACATTACGTGACCCACTTAAGGTTTTAGTGACCTCCGACATCGTCGTCCGAGACCTAACTCGAAGGTCCTTGAGGATGGTCACTACCCTTTCGAAGGCGAACTTGACATTGTTCGGTAGTTTAATCCTTCGACGATCGGTGTCAAAATGGGACGGAGAGTGTCAAATGTAGTCGTTTTGCCTCCGGAGAATTGAGAGGTGAACTGTCTCAAAGTTTAAGTTTAGGTATTACTAAAGTGGTCCAACCACCTTGGATTCACTACAGATATTATAGTCAACGTTCCTTTAGACCCTTTTTTTCAACAGTCGGAAAGGCCGTTATCTAAACTACTTCTGTGTCTTCTTTCTCTAATCTTACCTATGGTTTGTTTGGTCACGTGTCTTCGGCGGTATTGCCGTAAATCTTTTCGGTGACGAAGTGGGAGATGAAATGTATCAGACGAAGTTATATAAACAACTTGCTGACGATACAAAATCTGTGGTAAGGGACCAAGGGTTTTACTTGTTCTATTTTTCCATCTCTGTCGTTAAACCTAAGAAAAAGAGAATAAAGAAAAGAAGAAAAAAAAAAATAAGAAATAAGATGAAACCTTCGTCCTAAACCCCATCATGCTAAAACTCACACGGAAGACGTGCTTTACGGAAACAGAGATTCTTCCTCCTGTCCGACCCTGTCAGGTCGTCTTAGTCTCCGACCCCCGACCGACGAGTCTTGACCCACACAAGAGTCGGAGTTACCCCTCTTACCGTCCCTAGTGTTCCGACGACACAAAACGTCGAGACAAGTGGTCCCATTTCTCCTCTTTCCCTAAACCTGTGTTCGGGAGGAGCGCTATTTTGAATGAACTGATATTACAGGAAAGTAAAGTAAAGTCTTCTATTCAGACCGGTATCGTCGATTTGCCTTCTTTGTCCTTGTGAGTTAACTCGTCTTTACGTTTGTTTTTGACCTTCACTGACCTGTTGACATAGCTCCCTTTGACTGAGGTCTGACTCATCAAATCTTACCGACACTCTCCGTTTCTCCTTTTAACACCCCACGTCCATCGAGTGACTATGTAAGTTTATAAGTGTCGAAAGTTTTCCATGTTCCTTCGGTTGATAATATGTCCTTCTAAGAAGGGGGTTTACAAAGGAAAAAATATAAAAGAAAAAAAAGAAAACATTAAAATTTTAGAAATTAAGAATGTACGCAAGGGTTTGTACTTGGGGGGAGGGTCAAGGGAGGGGTATTGTAGAGAGACCCAGTAGGGGTACGTGGTCGGGGTTCGTACGACATAGGACGCAGTCTGTATCTGACCGAACTTGACCTTTATAATACTTTTTTACACCTATGATATTTGTATTTTTTATACTGTTTTTATCGTTTCTTTATCAGTGTCAAACCTTTATAAAATTTCAAATCTACTTTACTTACTAATAAATTTCTTTTGGTCGAATAAATAAATATTGATCGAACTAAAAGAAAACTCCCCACCCCGGACCCCTGTCCTAAGACTTTCTTGAGATTACCTTAACAGGTTTTACAGTTGTTTCACGAGTTCAAATAAATATGGAGGTGTCTGAAAAACATTCTATCTCAAAAAACAAGAAATCAAAGGTAAAATATTTAATCTTTTGACATCTCTCTATCTCTAAGTCACGACTCAGATTACAGAGTATCACTATTAACGACGGAAAATGACTCCCACAAAACATCCCATCCACAACTTTCTGTAAATGAAAGTAATGTCAATTAGGAGTATTGTGACGGTGTCCTCACCGAAAAGGGGGAAAATGTTTAACCTTCGATTCTGGTTCTCTACGATGTCTTTGATGATCGCCAACGTTTCGGTTACTTATGAGCTCGGTGGTACACTCTGATTCGAGTGCGCGAAAGTCTCGGGTACACAGAACTCATGGGACACGTCGACAGTGGTCAGATGGTGGGACGATCGAGATCTTATTCGTAGGGAAAACCGGGGGGATACGGTGTGAACATCGAACGTAAGAAGAGAGGGTCTTCAAAGAAGGGAAAAGTGTCAGAAAAAGGACAAAAGAAGTTAATACTTTAATCGACGTTCTGACAAACAAGGAAATGAATCTTTTTATATGAGTCGATAAACCTACCACCTATACTAACAAGAGAGTCTTATGATTGGACAGAGTAACTGTTAAGTACAAATATGTCATAGACCTACGTATGCCCGAGTAGACTAGTTCTCAATCGCACCCGAGACTGAACGTTGTGGGATCTGTCTGCACCCCATCCAACTTACCGGATGATTCGTTCTTGTGCTCAGTAACGGTGTCCGATGAAGGGATCGGTGCCTTCAGACCTGGTACTCTGAGACAAATTTGACATATCACCCTTAAGTCTTTGGTAATGAATCAGAGTAGCAGTATAAGTTCATGACGGTTATCGTTTTCGTCCTTACCTTTTCTTGTTGAGAACCACCACGTCTCCTTAGAGGTCCTTAGAGGGATGGGATACCACCCCAGGTCGTAAGAAAACCACCCAGAAGGAAAGTTCTCTCAACACGATACTTTCGTTGTTGGATTAGGTAGGTAACTTAAAAATTAACCGACTAAGACGTTTATCGTCGAAGTATCCGTTTTTTTTTCTCGGAAAATAAATAAATTTAATAAAATAAAGTAAAAAGAGAAGATAATGAATAATAATATAAAAAAATGAAAATACCGTTTTGGTTATGTTATAAATAAATTTAAATTCTATGGTTTTAATATGGTAATTTCTGTCACAAATCAATAGAGTTGTCGAGATTTGGATTAGATATATAACTGAAAGTTTCTCAAGTGGTCAGGTGACTTAACTTTCCTTCTGTCACAGTACGTGATATCTGTGAAAAACAGTACGTGAAAACCCACCCACTACTCCTCTTTTTTATTTTTCCAGACTTTATTTTCTTCTTATATCTCGAATTTTTATGTTAGGACACTATTTAGTTTTGTTCATACTTGACACGTTTTTGTTAAAACTAAATGTGTCTTTTTGTTTTTGTGGTGACTTAATAAACTATCGTTATCATAATTTATACCCTTCTTCTACTATCCTCAATTTCGTTAGATTTCAAGAAAACCAAAAGACTTTCTTCTGATTAAAATCTAGTACATTTCAATTTACTCGTGGTCTTACAAAATCCTATTTGTTATTTTCTTCTCTTTATCTCTCAAATTATAAGTTTAACATTTCTTAATTCCTATTTTTCGTTTGTTAGGTTTTTTTCATCAAATTATCTGTGTTTATTTTAATGTAGTTACTTACGTTTATTAATGTCGTTTATTTTCTCTTATTGACAAAACCACTTTCCGTTTTGAACGGTCAGATCTGTTTTTCCATTTTTTTAGAGTGATACACAAGAAAGACTCTCCATGTAGATTTAGTCTTGTTTCTTTTCGACTTTCTTACTTTTTCCTATGTGTTGTTCTAATAATTTCATTTCTTCCGACCATACTGACTAGTATCTGAAATTTCGTTTTTATTAACGATCTTTTGTTCTCACTCGTGCAAAACCCTTTTTCACCTTAAAAGGTCCTTTTACATTGATAAAGTTATAACCTCGAATACCTATGGATTTAAAAAAAAAAATTTATTTACATATTTCATTTTTAACTGACTGAGGTTATTTTTACACCATTTAAGTGATAACACCATGTTTCCAAGTTCGATAGAGTCAATAGTTATGTACTTCGACTAGTTTTGAGTCGTTACGATGTCTTTTATAATTTTTTACGTTCGTTGTGTTTACTGGATTACCCGTGGATTTTATGGATAAACAACATGTTAAGAAAGACCATGTGTTTTTTGAAGACGAGTTTAAATAGTACATAATTTTTTCGTTACACCTGTCGTTGACGTCGGTACTTTAATTTTCTACGAACGAGGAACTTTCTTTTCGATATTGGTTGGATCTGTCATATAATTTTTCACCTCTGTAGTGAAACGGTTACTTCCAGACATATCGGTTTAGATACCAAAAAGGTCATCAGCACATAACTACCCTCTCAACTTGAGATTTCCTCCAACTAGTGGGTTCTTGACTACGAAAGTTTAACACCACGATCTCTTCTGAGAACTCTCAGGGAACCTGACGTTCCTCTAGGTTGGTCAGGTAGGATTTCTTTTAGTCAGGACTTATAAGTGACCCTCCAGACTACGACTTCGAGGTTATGAAACCGGTGGACTACGTTTCTCGGTTGAGTAACCTTTTCTAGGACTACGACTCTTTCTGACTTCCGTTCTCCTCTTCCCCTACTGTCTCCTACTCTACCAACCTCCGTAGTCATTGAGTTACCTGAACTCAGACTCGTTTGAGTCCCTCCATCACTTACACGACTTCGGACTACATGACGTCAAGTACCTCAGTGTTTCTCAACCTGTATTGAATCACTGATTTGTTATCGTCGTTCGGTTTTTGTTAAAAATTTGTAAGATTAGTCATAGTTTATCATGTAAGAACTGATACTTTAATTAAATCGATAGTCATTATTTTTATTTTGATTCTTTTAAGGCATATGAACCTTCAAATTTTCTTTTGATTTTTAGAGGTTTAGTTTCTTATTTAATATCACCTTTTACCAATCTTGTTTTACTATTACCTTTATTTTATATTCTATACATCCGATAACAACGTCATTCTCTTTTACGGTCACTAATAATGTGAAATACTGATAATTTCTGTGTCTTTGTATCAAATTTTCAGAGGACATTTATCTTGTGGTCTATATTAATATGTCTATTCAGATAGTTGATAAGTAGTTCATCGATTATTTTTAACATATCTTAAAAAAAGACATTTATTCTTTTTCATTCTTTAAAAGTTAAGAAGACTTTTTCGATAAAAATTAGAATTATCGATATCGTCTTTCCTCGTATAGTTTTTATTCATCTGGTTATTGTAAGTGTTCGTATGTACGTTTTTAAAATTTTATATAAACCTCTGACTAAAATCCGAAAGTAAAAATTTTTTCTGAAATGTTATTCATACATAATTAAGGTTATCGTCTTACGTAGGAAATACTAAAATACAGAAGACTTAAGGAAGTAAAAAACACTTATTCAGTTGAGTCAGAAAGGAACGATGAAACTTTCATACAGAGTGGTGGGGGGGTCTACCAAAATTTTAAAACATGAATAAAAACCACCAAACACCAAATGACACTGTTCAGTTTCACCTTTATGAAACATAAATACAACAAATCCCAGAAATCTCGTCAAACTAACCCATTCATTGAAAACATTTAAACGAAACCTTTCAAAAACCAATGAAATAGAAGTTTACAATTAAGAAGGGGTAAAAGAGGGAGATAAGGAAGAACCCAGTGGTTGGTGCATCTACAATGTACAAAAATGATTCAGAATTCACAGAAATTACGAAAACACACACACACACACACACAAAAAGGAAACAAGAAGTCACATTTATAAAAGATGACCCTCCCTTTTAGACCTTCGACACGGACCAAAGAGGGTCTGGAAGGGTACACGGGGAAGAGAAACGACCGAAACTAGACACAAGAAAACGATATTATGTAATATTGACACTCATGTTATTGAAGATTCTTAAACTTCAGGAAGTTTGTACTCCCTCCAGAACTTCTGGTAATTGTGTGGTTGTTTAGATTATTTAGTTCCTTCTTTAGATTCTACAAGTTATGGAGATGTGTATTTTAATATTTTGAAATTTCTTTTTGTAACTTGTTATAAATTAATTCAAATTTCTACAAAGTGGAGTACTTATTCTTTTAAGTCAGTATTTCTACAGTATTTTAAAACTTCTTAATAGTTATCAGTACCACCCTAAGACTAGATTTAAGGTTTTCTAAAAATTTGTTTTAACTACTAAACCTCAAAATACACGTTTTCGTTTCCCAACTCTTACAGGTCTTCCTATTTGTGTAACCCCCTTTAACTGTGTGGTTTTATCTCAATATTTAAATATAGTTAATCCTGACCCTCCAACACTAAGTTCCTATTAGATTAACCGGTTTCCTCGTTCTTATCTTTTGCGTGTACACTTCGACAATTAAGAGTAGACTAATTATTAAGTTTCATATACTGTTTTGAAGATTTAAAAATCTTCTTTTGTAACCTCTTATGAAAAAATCCGAAACATACTTTCCCAAGGATTTAATTTTATTATTTGTGTTACGTGTTTTCTCTCATAACTATCCAGATGAAGTACTGTTACTTTTCGAACGCAGGTAGTTTTGTTTAATATCTCCTTCACTTTTACACTCGGTATAACGGTTTGTATACTAGTTCTTTTCTGATCACAGTTCTTGTATGTGTTTTGATGATCTTGGTAATCTTTAGTTACTCTCCTGACATAGTTCTACCACTGTACCCTCTGAAAGGGTGAAGGGTGTCTATATAGACTATATGTTGATTTGTACCTAGTTAAGGTAGACTCTCTTTAGGTCGTTGATGAACTCAATGAAGATGTATAGTCCGTCCACTCTTTTATGGTGTAACTGAACTCATACATAAACGGTATTTAGGATAACGGTATTAGGGTATGGGTCGCGTCTCGGAATGTTGACCCTTCCTTGAGGGTTATAGATCGAAGAAGAACTCCTCATTTCCCAAACCTTGTATGTAGATCACTGGGTGGTAAATTCCTACGGTAAGATCCTTACCGGGGAGTTTAGTGTAATCGGGAGTGATGTCCCGATATCGTTCGTTCTTAGTTAACGATTTGTCCACGTGTTTTTAAGATACTCCGATAGAAGGGGTCCGAGTCACGTTTCCCTCCTCTACTTTTATGGATGAAAAGGGACCTTCGCCAAACCGATGTATAAATGAGTCGATGTCGGACTCATAGACCGAAGATTAGTCGGACGTCGATCCAAGACTCATTTCGGTTTGTTATGGAGTCACCTGTGAAGTGGGTACTAGAAAGAGGGAGTCAGAACGAGGTTGTTATTTTGGTCCAACGATAGAAGAATCTTCCTCGAACAAGTGTGTAGATTGAAAATACTGACGATGGGTTCTCTGTCGTAGGATTTAATAGCTACCATTACGTCAAGTCGTAAATGTTTGTGGTGTATTCGAATAATTTGTTTTTTGATTACTTTTATTAGAAGTTTAGTCGTGTGTTCGTGTACGACTTCGAGAGGAGGACTTGAGTCGTGTTTTCCTCGTCCGTCTTACAGGTAGTGACAGAGGATTAAGTAGGGACCTTCTTTATCCTGAGACATGAAAGGGTTGATGACGAACTCAAAGACCGAGGATTAGTTGAACGACTGACCCTAAGAGAGTTCCCGGACTTTTGTGATAGAGGGCACCAAGTGAGGTCGTTATTTTCGTGTGGAAGTCGAAGAGGCACCTTCCTCGAACAGGTATGTAGATCATGTAATGACAATTTCGACGATGGAATCTCTGACCGAGGGTCTAGTGTGTCAAGACCCTCTACTACTCCGGTTCGTGACTACTCAAGGAGTTCTGGTGTGTTTTGTCATCACCAAGATAAACCCGTGTGTTCGTGAAGATCGTAGATAAGGAAGACCGAATTTTGTCACATTCTTCTATTTTTGTTGGTAGTGGTTTAAAAAAGGACTATCCTCAATGTGACGGATAGATTAGGGGACTGTAAGGATAAAGTATAACTACAACTAGAAGTTTAATCGAAAGTGAGTCCTCTCCTTCCCAGTCCGTTAGTTATCAGGAAGTCCTCGGTTTGTCCATATGCCGATAAACGGGTACGACAATCCTGTGGTTTCCTGAAGGGACCACCGAGTCTACCATTTCGCAGACGGATGTTACGTCCTCTGGGTCCAAGTTAAGGACCCAGTCCTTCTAGGAGACCTCTTCCTTTACCGTTGGGTGAGGTCATGATAACGGACCTTTCAGGTTACCTGTCTTCTCACACTATCCGATATCAGGCACCTCAACGTGTCTCAACCTGTTCTGACTCGTTGAAGTGAAAAGAAAGTGAAATCCTGTGACTCCCCAGAACCGTGTGGTAGTAGATGACCATCGGTCATTCTTGTTCCTACCACCGAACTTGTTAGTGTTTCCGAACTCCCTTTAGGTACTCGTATCCAACGCAACTAGCTTCTCTAAGTAGAGAATATACTCCTCTCAGACAGTTCACATTCTTTCTACCTACAAAATAGATTATGTATTTGTAGTTTTGTCTCAGTTTTCTTTCTTTCTTTTTAACGTTATTTAATGAATTTAGATATAGAGTTCCTTGATCTTTTACTTCCTTTTTGATCCAAGTTTCAATCGACTTCCTTCATTTGGTTTTAGTCTCGTTTTTATTTACTTTATTTCTGATCTTTCTGTCATCTTTTCTAGTGATTTCGATTCTCGACTATAAAAGTTTTGGACTGGTTTTAATCGAACGGTTCAAGTGACGTTTGTAGTCTGAGTTACCACTTTTTGACTTTAGAAAAGGAGGTATTCACCTTGTTTTGTTCCAATAGGTGAGAACGGTAAAAAAAACGAGTATCATGACCTTTAAGTTCAGTCTTTTTGACCAGTTCTCTTTCTTTATTTCTGTTGGTTTAGTCTTTCCTTCTTCGTTTTAACCAAGACAAACATCTATTGTATTAGAATTTACATTTTTATGGATTTCTTAGGTGGTTCTTAGATATTCCTGAAGTTATTGAAGTTATCAAAACATCCTACGTTATAGTTATATGTTTTTAGTCAACGTAAAGATATACGATTATTACTTAATAAATTCTTTAATTCTTTCGTTGGAATAAATGTTAACGTAGTTTTTATTATTATATAAATCTTTACAAACTGGTTCCTCCACTTCATAGACAGTGACTTTTGATATTTTATGTCTGTTTTCTTTAACTTTTTCTGTTTTTGTCTATTCTAGCAAGTAGAAGTTCCTGACTATATTAATAGTTTTTACACACATGATGAGTTTTGGTAGACGTATAAGTTACATTAGAGATGGTTTTAGAGTTACTGTAAAAAAACAACAACAAGTCAGTGAGTCAGTACAGGACGAGAAACGCTGGGGTACCTGACAGCGTAAGGTCCCAAGGGACATGAAGTGGTAGAGGATCCTAAACGAGTTTGAGTACAGGTAACTCAGACCTACGGTGGGTTGGTAGAGTAGGACACAGTAGGGGAAGAGGAGGTGGAAGTTAGAAAGGTCGTAGTCCCAGAAAAGGTTACTCAGATAAGAAGAGTAGTACACCGGTTTCATAACTTCGAAGTTGAAGTCGTAATCGGGAAGGTTACTTATAAGTCCTAACTAAAGGAAATTCTAACTGACTTAACTAGAGGTACTTCAGGTTCCCTGAGAGGTCTCAGAAGAGGTTGTGTTGTCAAGTTTTCGTATTTAAGAAACCACAAGTCGGAAGAAATACCAGATTGAGAGTGTAGGTACGTACTGGTGACCTATTTGGTATCGAAACTGTAATACCTACAAAGAACCGTCTCATTACAGAGACAAAACATGATACGACAGGTACCACCAGTATCGAAAAAAAGGTTCCTCTTTCACAGCAAAAACAACAACAACAACAAAAAAAATTTACTTTATTTATAAAATAACGATTTTTACGTTTGGTAGTAGACTGTCGTGTTAAAAAAAAAAAAATTTCGTCACAGACCCTTCACCCCACTTCTGTTCATGTCACTTCCCTCCACACCTCCGTTTGTTGTACACTAGAGTTTTCCAAAGAAAGAGTCGAATTTTAGTGACTCTAGGTAGTCTCGACGACGTGAACAAGTGTCAAACTAGAAAGCTAAACCTGATCAGACAAGGTTGTAAGTGGGGGATTTCCTGTCACCCAGTAAAGATCGGAAACCAGTATGTTTACTTCTACGATGTTCATAGGTGTACGTCCAAAACACACGTCCATTCAAAAGTGAAGAAATCCCCTTTACGGGTCCCTTACTAGACCCCGTATGCCATCCGTATCTAAGTTAAAAATTTCTTTAATACCCTCCTACAGACCTCACTGACACGCCCAAGAGCGTTGTGACGTCCCCTGGGTTGTGGGTCCAGTCGTCGACGTCCGAAACACACGTCGTAAGATCTTCTAAGGATCGTATCGAATTGTAAATTAAACGTTTGGGAATAACTGATGACTACTCACAGAAAAGGACACGAGTGAACAGTAGGTATGTAGAAGAAACCACTAGCAAAAAGTAACCCGACAAACAAAAGGATAACAACTCACACTTCTCAAGAAACTTATAAGGTCTATGTTCAGAAAACAGTCTATACACTAAACGTTTAGAAAAAGTCTATAACATAAAAGCTTAAAATCTTAAAGGTAATCCAAGAAAAATATGAAAAAGAAAGAGACGATTCTCGAAGACAGAAAGGTAAGTAAATTAAGGTAAGTAGAGTTCACAAACTAAAACTACCTTCTTTCTTCATTAGTCACTACGAGGTTCTCAGAGAGTTCACCTCGGTCACTGGTGACTCCCGAACGTGAACAGGTCGACCCTACCTACGTGAGACGGGGTACTGGACTACCTCAGGGCTAGGGGGACGACACACCACTTAGGTCACAGTCGAGTCGAAGGTTTCGAAAACGAGAAGACAAACTCAGAGACGTCGTTCCGACGTCGAGACCCCAACCACAGTCCGATCCCATCACCAAGTACGTCTTAAGTAGGAAAAACCACCAAGCACACCTTAAGACATTGAAACTGAGGTCCTGTTCATAGAACACCTTATAAGGTATAGGGTCTAAAATAGTTGGTTTTATTAGTTCACCGTCGTGTTTTCTATCCTCAAATGAACCCCAGAATTTTTGACGTTAGATCTTCTGGGTCTAAGTCCACTGGACCCTTCCCACAAGTCCCTTCTCTCAGTCCCTGGCGACTTCTGTTTTTCGGTACTCCGGAAAAACAAGTTTCAACGGACCGGACTGCGACTATCCTCGACCTTATGTGAACAGGATCTCCCTGGTGCTGTGGTGGGAATACCGTCTTTCACTTTCCTTGATTTTTCGGAGAACTACTTTCACTTTCTCCTCTCTCTTTTTCAACCGAATTTCGAGTTGTAAGTCTTTTGGTTCTTGTACCGTAGGTCAGGGTGGTGAGGTACCCTTTGTCTACACCTTTGTCGCAGTCTGGGATAAAAGAACCCGGGGGTTTAGTGACGTCTACCGTTGGCGTCGGCGCTTTAGTTTTCTACAGATGAGGAACCTTCTTTTCGGTACTGGTTGGGTCTGTCGTGTGGGTTTTCTTCTCTGTGGTGAGACGGTTGTCTCCAGGCAGGTCAGTTCCGTTACCGGGGAGATCGCCAGTACGTACCTGTACTCTCAACTTGGCGCTTCTCTCGACTAGCGGCTTCATAGCTACGGGGATTTGGCACCACAACCTCTTCTGAGGACTCTCAGGGGGTCTGGCGTTCCTCTGGGTTGGTCAGGTGAGGTTTCCTTTAGTCGGGACCTGTGGGTGGTCTTCCTTACTGCGGTTTCGACTTTGAGGTCATGGGACCGGTGGGGCACACTTCTCGACTGAGTGGTCTTTTCTGGGACTACGACCCTCCCTGGCCCCCCGTCCTCCTCTTCCCCTACTGTCTCCTGTTCTACCGGCCTGTCGTGGTGGTTGAGCTGCCTGTGTTGAGGCTCGCTTTAGGCCCTCAACCGCTACCTGTCCCTCTGGTCCACGTGATGTCGGGTACCCCGGCGTCTCTCGGTCTGTTCTGACTCGCTGGCTTGGGTTGGTTTTCCCTGGTGCTCAGTAAAATTCCGGTCCCGGACCACTCATCTGTCTTCAGTGGTCCAAGACCTCTACAAGACCCATTGAAATGACTCATTACCCGAGTCTCAGGTAGGTCCGACCCTGATGTATTAAGGATAGGACCCTCCGGAGACAGAGGTAGACTCTCTGAGAACCTCGTAGTAACTGAGGTGAAGCGAAAAGGACTCTTTCACAGAAAGTTAAAGTACCACATCAGTGGTAGACGTCACTAAAACCTTACGTTATTTTATTTCAGATGGTGATAAAGGTACCAAAGGAGTAGATAAACGGTACTTCTCTACCTGACCATCGGTACTAGAAGCAAAAAACTTACCACTCAAAATTCGGTCGGAAAAGTGAAAGTAGTTCTCCGATCAATCAAGGAGAAGTGAAAGACGGTATTCCCACCACAGTAGATGTATAGACTTCAACAACTAGAAAGAGGGGCGTTAGAACTAAGGTCGAACACAAAGTAGGTCGGGTCGCAAAGAGTATTACATGAGACGTAAATTCAATTTATTCGTCCCACTGTTATATGTCGGAACTACATGAGGTAAACGTTAAACCTTGGTCAGGTAACAAGGTACAGGGTAAGATTAACAATGTAGAACTGGACGTAGGTTTATAGAGTCCTCCGTCTATCCCACCAGGCCATAAGGGTCAAACACTTTCTGAAACCGTATCAGTCATTTCGTCTTCATCTACAAAAAGACCTTAAGAGCACGAAAAAGATACTACGCTACCTACAACCGTTAAAGTAGAGACCAAGGAGACGGAAAAGATTTAGGTCGAACATGTAGAACTCCAAGTACCAAGTACATGACACTTCTTATCTTCTCGTTTATTATTATCTTATTTTCTTATCTTACCTTATTCCTATTGTTCTATTTAACCTTCACCAGTTTGTCCTCTACCGTTGTCACTTATAACTGTAAAATCCTCAGCCACTTTATTTTACCTGACGTTACCTACTGAAATATAGATGATGTCTCCCGCTCAGGGAATCTTCTTTATCTCATCGAGAGTATCAGTTGTTTTCCAAGGTTTTACGTAATGAGCGTACGGTAGAGTTTTTACTGACTTACTAGAGACAAGTAAAGGTTCCGTTTGGCAAGTCATAGTGTCATTAGGTCCAGATACGAGGTTGGTGATTACGGCTTCTTCGACTTCAACCTGTCAAGACACTTCTGGATGTTCTGGAAAATCTTGATTGGGTTCTTTTTTCTACAGTTACGTACTATGTCCTACGAACCCCAACCACCTGACCTTACTGGGTCTCCCTACCATGCCCCTCCCTCCACCCTCTCCCCAAGTCCTACCCCTTGTGAACATATGGGCACCGTCTAAGTACAACTACATACCGTTTTGGTTGTGTTATGACATTTCATTAATTGGAGGTTAATTTTATTTATTTAGTTTTTTTCTTTTTTCTACAGGAAAAGACAAAACTAACTTTACGTGTCATTCTTCAGTTCTCTATGGACCTCATTGTTCGTTCATACCGGAACCTCATGTTTTACTTCGTCCCGTTTCCGATTGTCTCAAAACGGTTCTGTTGTGTTGTGTGACTAGTGTCGTTTGTGGGAGAAGGTTTTTATGTTCTCTACTGAGACGTGTACCTGTAGTGGTCTACCAGTTATGGCTTTAGTCTAACTGATATAAGAAACGTCGGTTTCTACCTCTTCGAGATATGTCAGTCGTTTTTGTTCTGACCCTCGACTGACACCGAGTCTAGTACTTGAGGAATAACGTTTTAAGTCTGAATTTAACTTCTTTCATCCCATTTTGTGATCTGGTAAGTCTATACTGGATTTAGGTTAGGGAATATCACCTTTACCGTTTATCTAAGTTCCCTATACTTCTCATCGGGGACGAGTGACGTTAATCTCTTTTGGGCACACGTCGTTACTTACTCGTGTTGGTTTTTAATTTTTATTTATTAATTTTTTATACTGTATATACACATACTTATAATAAGTCGGAAATTTTTTTCTTCCTTTAGTACTGTAAACACTGTTGTACTAACTTAGGTCTCTCGTAATACGATGAACTTTATTCGGTCGGTCTCTTTGTGTCAATGATGTACCATAGTATACACTTTATTCAGTTTAAGTATCCTCGTTGTCTTGTTAGTGCCGGTCCCCGACCCCATCCCCACCCCAACTTTACCCCTCTCCAACCATTTTCTCATTTTTGAAGGTTGATATTGTACTCATCTAAGACTCTTACGTCACATCAAGTACCACTACTATCAAAAATCGGGACATTGTATATTAACTCTAAACGATTCTCACATCTAGAATTCGTTAGAATGTTTTATTTATTTATACTCTCCCAATACTTATACAATTAACTAGACCGACTCCTTTAGAAAAGTGTTACATATGTATATAGTTCATTAGTGTAACATGTGAAATTTATATAGTATTAAAATAAAAAGTCAAAATGGAGTTCTATCAGTTTTATAGTTATTTTTCTTCTATTGTAGGGTGATGTATTGTTGTTGTCTTTAAAGTGTTACTTGGATACTTATATACTGGTTAGAGTGATAATTGGTCTCTTTGGGTACTCTATTACTCTACAGTAAAGTAAGGTTTCTCTAACCGTTTTTTAATTCAACAGATTTTATAATCCAAGGAATCTTCTATGTCTAGTTAACCTGACGTAAAAACCACCTCTCCGTTCCTGTCGGTGTAACCTCTTGTCAGAGTATTATTTTACACTTTAACTTGAAAATACATGAGATACTGAGATGGTAAGGTAATAATCAATATATGTGACCTCTTTTAAAACTTATACCCAAATCCTTAGTAAATGTCCTCAAAAACAACCAAATGATAAGTATTATAATTATCGTCTTGGATCTTAGTTTGGTTTATAGGTAAATAATCTTTCATCTATATATTTACCTAAAGAACAAACGTTATAACGTGTCATCTTACAATATGTCGATTTGGGTTGAGTGTACCGACTAAGTATATTTCAATTAAAATCACTTTTTTTTAGTTAAAGGACTTCTGATGTTCGTTTATACTTCGAGTTTTGTTCGTTTTTATTTACCGTATGACAAATCTGAAATTTTGTGTACGTCAATTTGTAAAAAATTTCCTTTCTTAACTACGTACGTGTTCTATTACCTACGGTCCCGTTCCTCATCTTAATAGACCGTCTTCTGTCGTTCCATTGTCGAACACAAGAAAAGAAAAACCACCAACCACTCATGTATACAAACAAAATTTCAACAAAAGGTCAGACATGTACACAAATATATATGAATAAAATCATCCTATATAAAGTTTTGTTTACTTTCTTTCATAAGAGTATTGTCGGTAATTTTTCTAACTTTCACTTCAGCGAGTTAGCACAGACTGAGAAACTCTGGGGTATGTGATAATGGAAGGTCCGAGGAGACAGGTACCCTAAGAGGTCCGTTCTCATGACCTCACCCAACGGTAAAGGAAGAGGTCCCCTAGAAGGGTTGCGTCCCTGACTTGGGCCCAGAGGACGTGACGTCCGTCTGCGAAATGGTAGAATCGGTGGTTTCTTCGGTCGTCTCTGAAGGGACTACCGAGTCTACCATTTCGCAGACAGATATTATACCCTCTGGACCCAAACTAGGGACGCTCCCCTTCTAGAGGACTTTCTTTTCCGTTGGGTGAGGTCATAAGAAAGGACCTTTTAGGGTGCCTACCTCCTCGGACTATCCGATGTCAGATGCCCGAACACTTCTCAGCCCGTGCTGACTCGTTACAGTGAAATTGAAAAACCTGAAGGGACCACCGAGTCTGTCATTTTCACAGACAGATGTTACGCTCTCTGGACCCAAGTTAGGGACCCAACCTTTCTAAGGGACCTTTAATTTATACCGATTAAAAGAGATATTGCTTGTGTAGAGGTCTTGTTCCTTTATGTAGTACTTAATCCCTTTAAAGACAGATACAAAGATAACAGAGTAAATAAAACATGGTAGTTCTGAAAGACTGTATAAAAAACTCTAAAACAAAATAAAAAGAAAGAGTATACGTTGTTCGTTAGAAAAGTATAAGACTGTGAAATTTAAAAACGGATTCTATATCAAAATTTTAACGATAAAAAGGTTTATATTTATGTACACGTGTTACAGGATGTTTAATGAATCTCCTATAAAAGTTAGTAGAAAAGTGATAAAAAATTCGATCTCAATAAATTCACTGAATTTAGTTTCCGTAAAAAACCGTTTATAAAGTATTGATTTCTATCGAAGTAGTTGTCCTTCTTAGTGTTTCAAAGGTTCCGAGTTTGTATTTTGATTATTCTAAAACCGATAGTAATGGACAGGAGGGTTCACTGTTCCGTAAATTGTTACTCTGTCACCCACAAGGAACTCGTGATAAAAGTTTGAAAGAGGAGGCTCTGTCCTAAATGAAGAAACAGTTCCCTCTGACACGACTTTGCAATTTTAGTGTACCTACGTAAATAAAAAATGAAATTCTAATGACTTATCCTGTATATGTGTACAACTCAACGGAGTCACCAAAAGGGAGTAACGACGTATTCCGTCCTTTTTAACGAGAATTTCATTATAAGTATGTTCCAAAGAGCTTCCTAGCCCTCTTCCTTCGACAGTGTTCTCCAGACAAGACTTCTGACCCGTGAACCTGGGAGACACCGAGTGAACGGAGTCACTGTAAATAAGTTGAATGAGCGACCGAGAGGTTAACCCGTTGTCCGATTCTGACGTCCTCAGGTCGTCTTCTATGTGAGTGAGGGTGAGAATTCAAAAGACTTTGTCTTCGAACAGGAAGAAACTTACTGATAGGGTAAAAGACACCATCAATAAATTGTTTCAGTAGTCCCCTAGTATTGTAGGAGTGCAAACCGAAAACTCCCTAAATGTACCGTCACATGTCCCTATTTTTCGGTGTCTTATTTGTGTCGTGTAATATATAACAAATTGAAGTGGGTTTTTGAATCTCCACTTTGAAACCCATTAAATTAGACAATACTTTAAGTTTAGTAAAAATGTCACTTTGTCTATCTCTGAACAATGCCCTCCCATCAGTGTTAAACGTAAGACAAAATTTCTATTTCGAAGACCGAAGTTTTTTAAAAGGCAAAATAGTTTAGGGAAATCTCTAATACAAAAGTCTGCGGGAATTCGTTAGAGGACACCAGTACGTACAGGAAAGGAGACGAAACTACCCCATTCAAACTCTATGTGATGGGATTCAATAAGGTCCTAATCTGTTTTGATCTATAAAAAATTTCCTTCTTTGACACAATCACACATTGCTCTGTTCGGTTCCATGAGGTTTCACAACTAGGATGAACCTTTAACTGAAGTCAGTCAAGTCAAGTCAAGTCAGCGAGTCAGTACAGGCTGAGACGCTAGGGTACTTAATGTCGTGCGGTCCGGAGGGACAGGTAGTGGTTGAGGGCCTCAAGTGGGTTTGGGTGTAGGTAGCTCAGCCACTACGGTTGGTCGGTAGAGTAGGAGACAGCAGGGGAAAAGGAGGACGGGGTTAAAGAGGGTCGTAGTCTCAGAAAAGGTTACTCAGTTAAGAAGCGTACTCCACCGGCTTTATAACCTCAAAGTCGAAATCGTAGTAAGGAAGGTTTCTTGTGGGTCCTAACTAGAGGAAGTCTTACCTGACCAACCTAGAGGAACGTCAGGTTCCCTGAGAGTTCTCAGAAGAGGTTGTGGTGTCAAGTTTTCGTAGTTAAGAAGCCACGAGTCGAAAAAAGTGTCAGGTTGAGAGTGCAGGTACGTACTGGTGTCCTTTTTGGTATCGGAACTGATCTACCTGAAGACAACAGTTTCATTACAGAGACGAAAACTTATACGACAGATCCAACGAGTATTGAAAGGAAGGTTCCTCATTCGTAGAAAATTAAAGTACCGACATCAGTGGTAGACGTCACTAAAACCTCGGGTCTTTTTATTTCAGACTGTGACAAAGATGACAAAGGGGTAGATAAAGGGTACTTCACTACCTGGTCTACGGTACTAGAAACAAAAGACTTACAACTCGAAATTCGGTTGAAAAAGTGAGAGGAGAAAGTGAAAGTAGTTCTCCGAAAAATTAAGGAGAAGTGAACTGAATGATGATACTTTATGGAGGGGGTGGGGAACGTGATTCTTAGTAACACGAAGGTTTTAAGACATATGGACCTGACTACTTATTAATCGTCCTCCAATCTCTGTTAAAAATGGAGTTGTCTTCCGTATCTCTCTTACTTCTGAAGAAGAAAAAATTTAATTAACTTCAACAGTGTTGTTGAGAAGAATCCTTCACTTAACTTTCTGTCTCCCATCTCTCTGTCATGTGGAAAGTCCGTTCCGTTCCGCTGGGTACTGTGTAAAATACACCTCTCCCCCCACTAACCGTAATCAGGGTACCTCCTTTTTTGATACATAAACCTTCTTTTACCCCAACAACATACCGTCCCTTATCGTTCTACGGTGGACAGTAACCAGTCCCAGTCCTTTCTCTACAGTGCGTACTCGGTTCTCCTACTCGACTGTCTGTTTTGACTGAATCTCTTCGTCGTCACGGACTTTTTCTTCCTGTTGACGGACAAACAAGTTTGTTTAATACGTTCTACTTACTGTTCCAAACCCCGTGTTATACTTCATCACGAGAGGTACAAAATTGAAGGAGTAAATACTCTATCTTATTATAACATCAAGTCCCGGTACACTAAATTTCTCTATTAAATTTAGTAGACCCTATCACAGACCATAATTCGTGAGGTATTTGTCTTTGATGACAGCAACAGTAACTATAAATGAACATACTTTGCATGTAACTGAAGAGACACCACTTTATTTGGGTTCTAAAATTACTACATACATCTTTACACACTTTTGGCGGTCATTCCATGGTCGACTCGGTGGTCCTCCCGAGACATTCTACGTTCTCCCTGACAAGTGAATGTACAGACCACATCGGGTTACACAAGTCAAGTCAAATCAAGTCAGTGAGTCAGTACAGACTGAGAAACGCTGGGGTTCTTGGCGTCGTATGGTCCGGAGGGACAGGTAGTGGTTGAGGGCCTCAGATGAGTTTGAGTACAGGTAGTTCAACCACTACGGTAGGTCTGTAGAGTAGGAGACAGTAGGGGAAGAGGGGGACGGGGGTTAGGGAGGGTCGTAGTCCCAGAAAAGGTTACTCAGTTGAGAAGCGTACTCCACTGGTTTCATAACCTCAAAGCCGAAGTCGTAGTCAGGAAGGTTACATGGAGGTCCTAATTAGAGGAAGTCCTACCTGACCAACCTAGAGGAACGTCAGGTTCCTGAGGGTTCTCAGAAGAGGTTGTGGTGTCAAGTTTTCCTAGTTAAGAAGCCGTGAGTCGAAAGAAATATCAGGTCACACACTTTTCACTTTCACTTCAGTGAGTCAGCACAGGGTGAGAAACGTTGAGGTACCTGACACCGGATAGTCCGAGGAGACAGGAACCCTAAAAGATCCGTTCTCACGACCTCACCTAACGGTAAAGGAAGAGATCCCCTAGAAGGGTTGGGTCCTTAGCTTGGGTCCAGAGGGCATAGTGTCCGTCTGCGAAATGGCAGACTCGGCGGTTCCTTCGTCAGATCACACATCGGTTTTCATTTGGTCTTCTATAAAGGAAGAGAAAAAAAAAGAATCTACGAGTCGGGAGTTCACCGAAGGTCGTTAGCGGAGGAGACTTGGAGTCACTATCTCTACAAGAAAAAATTTTCAAGGTTTTAGATTCTTATCAAAATTGATGTGTATTTCAAAGGGAAAATGATTTCAATGGACGGATATTTCAATATATTAGGGGCACTTGAGGAAGAACGGCTCTTCCCCATACTTTGAAAACTATTGAGTGGACACGAAACGTAAACGAAGGTCAATGTCCAGTAATACGGTGAGGGAACTATAAAATGGGACCAGTGTTTCTACCAGAACTTTCGGGTCCGAACACCCGTGTTGTAAGAATCCGTTCAGGAACAGTTTGAAGGGTCACGTGTATTCCTAAGGTACTCGAGGTCGACTTTACGTCTACACTGAGTCCTCTAGACCCCTGGGCTCTCAGAGACTAAGATTGCCCGTGGGTCCGCGACGACTTCGACACCCAGATGTCTCGTGAGTTACTTCTCATTCCGAGATCTGAGCCTCTTCCGTCCGACTCGGTCCGACCGAGCAGCTGACGAAGGACGAAGAACTAAAATACAGTAAACACTCGTCGAGTCGTTTCGGGGTAGTGGTGGAAGGGGTCTCAAGAAGGATCGGCACGACGGTACGACGAATCGGTTATAAATTTCCAGGTCGATTGAGTACGACGTCTCTGAAGATCTACGTGTGACCTAATTTCATCACTCATACACCTAAAATAATTAACCCTTCCAGACGGGAATATTGACAAATGTCTCTTTTACTGTACGTATAACATGCTTTCGTGTAAAACAAAGACACTAATGTTTTCTAGCTCTTCTTTCGATAAAGGTTTCTTTTAAGACAAACAGTCGATGGTTCTTAAATCGACTGAGTGAAGTAAGGAAAAGAGGAAAACCGTTTTGAACGGGTCGGTTGGTGTTTTACCGAGACCCTCTATGTCCAGGGTCGTCCTGTTCTCTGTTCATAAGAGAAGTGTTCTTTCGGGGAAGGAAGTTTCCATAAATGAACTTTAAAGAGAAACGATAAAAGTGTAGTTAGGATTTCCATAAAAGGCCGTCTCACATATATGTAAATTAGTCGTAATAGAGTTCTCCTTTACGATATGACATTAATTACCGAGTTCTTAATACTATTTATGTTAACGGACTGTCAGTATCAAAACACAATTGACATGTTAACGACAAGTACGAAACAAATAAGTTTTCAGTACAATAATAGTAGACGTCTATTAATCGTCAACGAAGGACTCTCGTATTCGTTCCGTCACGGTACGACCGGTCACTAAGACAAATTGGAGGTGACGTTCTTTCAACACGGATGAGTCATAATGAGACACACTACCTCTAATTCTACTACTTTCCAAGGGAAAACACTACGGAATCCTTTTACATTGTTGCCCTTTAACTCTCAACGAGTTATATAAGATGTTTTGTGTCGTGAAAGAGACAAGAACAAGAATACGAAGGATATAAAATCGAAGTGGGTTCTCTTTAGTGCAGACCGAATATCACTTATGATATAAATTTTTTTTTTAACTTGGTATTTTGTAGTCTTCCGTCATAACAAATGGTCACAGTACAACTCGGTGTCTCTTCGGGTTCCGTCTTCTTGAGTTGTCATGACTATAACAAAGACGAATTTTCCAACGATGAAATAAGGGAAAACCTTCCCAAACCGTAATTAAATTAAAAATTTCTATAGTATAATTTTATAATAAATAGAACTAACGATCAAAGAATTGTAGGTGAATTTAAAACACGGTTCTGATCCTGGAATGGGATCCGAACCGGGACAGTAATCTCTCCACTATTAGATAAATTGTCGATTCTTTTCTTCTGCTGAATATTTCTTTTCTGACTCAACTACGGTGACACAAAACTCTTTTTCCCCTTTTTTTACTGTCCAACCTAAAAGTACTTAACCTTTAGTTTCGATTATCCTACACCTACACCTCGACTGAGAACTTCGACGTCCCTCGTCCTCCTTACGACACTCGAAAGAGTTTTCAAAGAAGAGAAAGAATTTTAGTAGAACATTTTCTTTTCGGAAACGATGTTAAGTTGTAATAATCAAATTGACCTAAAACAAAATTATACAGAAGATATATCATTAAGTGTCGAACATAGTTTCCACTGAAAATTACGGGTACTAAATCTTCGACTCTTGGTTCACTCCACCATCGATAAGGAGGATTTACGGTCCGATATCCTAATGACACTCGAATGAAAGTTTGATTCTGAAGTAAGACCCTCACCACCGAAGGTAAAAGTAAAAGTAGAACTCCGGTAGGAATCGTGTCCGAATCAATCCTTCGACCGAAGCCCCCTCTTTGGTGTCTGAAGACTGAGTGTCAAGTACACTATGACCTGTTTCATCGGAGATTCAAGTGACACAGACAAAAGAAAGTACAATTCTCTGTCCTTATTATACAAGGACTGTGTGTATGGAGTAGTCCAACAAAGGTTTCGTCAAGTGTACTTCAACGAAATATTTAATGTGTACCGAAATAAGTGACAGCACCCTACTGGAACTTCAGTGATTCAGTATGTATCCTTTGTGAGTGCATCTAAATAGATATACTTCATTCGACATCAATTCCTTGTGGACAACAACATTACTTACATAACATCAAAATTTATGGTAGTGAGTGGTGGAGGAGATAGATAAATCAGTCATCTCTATGTTTGGGTTAGTTCATATCAGCTAGATATGGGTCAGTCAAGTCACTGGTTCGGTGGTTGGGACTGCACACAATAACGTTACCGGAAGATGGGTCAGGGGGACCGATGTGAGAACTGTGTGTGCGGAGAAGAGGGGTGTGGGGTCAGAGACGGAGACAAATGTTAAAGGAAAGTCAGAACGTCGGTTTTCTTACTAAAAATTTACATTCAGTTTTACGTAGTAAAAAGATGAGTTTTGGACGGTTACCAACTGGTTAAGTGAGTCGTAATTTCAGTGTAAAGAGTGTTCAGGATATTCTAAGAAGTCTTAGAATAGGGAGTGGTGAACAGACGTGACTAGAAGGTAATAGAGGGTGAACGAAGGATGTAGGGACTGTGTAACTGGAGGAGAGACGAAAAACAGAGGTACAAAGGGGACCTAGTTAATGAATTCAAGAGTCAAGGAGTCAAAGGAGTAGAAATTTTACCCGAATTATTATCATGCTTGAAGTCCCCTAGTAACAATCCAATCAATTCAATCAATTTTATGGATTTTGTTACCAACGTGTATCATAAATTTTATAAGTCATAAAATTAAAAACAATGGAAGTAGACTAAAAAAAAGTCTCAAAGATTAATAAATTGAGGACTTGACTGTTATTAGAGACTTTCCTAGTATAATGGAACGACGAATAAGTATACATCGTAGAAAATCGGAGGTGATGTCCATTTATGTTGAGTCTTTGAAGTTTATGTTATTCCAAAAGGACCGGATTGAGAAAGACGACACAGAATACACGAGTATCAAAAGGGGCTTAAGGGAAAAGAAACAAGTAACCTTTTTCCACAAAAAAAAAAAATAAGGAAAAGATAAAAGATAACATAAAAAAAAGAGAGATCAAGACAAGTTACGGTAAAAGGTAAAACGGAAGTATAAATATTGGGTCAAAGGGGGTGTAAAACGTGGAACGGAAGATGAGAGACAGAAGTTAAAAAAGGGTGTTAAAAGTGATATGGAAGAATGATAGAGTGTACCCTCGTTCCCGGGTAAGTAAATCTGAGAGACCTTTAGAACATAAAACTATCTTTTTCTGACTAAAAGACCGGTACAATTTTTATCTCATTAAGGAACTTCCTTACTTACTACCCCGGTCTAATATTAGACTATTTACTTTAAACTTACGTTCCATTTCTACACCAGTGTACCTTTTGTTTCTGAGTGGGGGACCAAGTCCTAAGACTCAATCTTATTGAGGTCGTCGGTCTGACTGATCTAATATTCGAAGTTTGGTACCCAGGTAGACAATACAAAAGAGTCGGCCCCTACCTCTGGCCTTAGTTCATCCTTGTTTCTGAGGTCCACCGGGACTTCGTAGGGTCTCACCCTATCCGTCCTGACCCTTTCCGTCACTCACGACCGTCCCCGTTCCGCCACTTTGACCCGTCCTGGAACACTCCGGAAGAGTCCCTGTCTAGGGGCTATAAGAGGTGGAGAACGAATGCTTTTCTCGAAGTCAGAGGGTCCTGAAGGTTTGCCATTTAAATTAGTCTCTTCACTTTTTTTATTTTCTTCTTTGTTATGTTTATTTTATATTACACCTTTTCATTTTATTCTCTTTTTGTGTTTTCTTTTTTAGTTCGTTCCGTTATTATCAAATCGGTGTTTTGTTTCAGTTCCTGAATTCAAGTAGGAGTTTCCGATAACTGTTATAGGACTCGGTATAGGAATTCAATGAAATGTCTACGAATTTGGAGGTGGTCTACCTTCTACGATTGACGTAATACTAGCACTCGTGTATCGGGAGTCTGGCAGAGTTAGGACTTCTGACTTATTCGACTGGAGGCACTGTAGTGGGTCAATGGAGTGGTAGTGAGTTGATTTCTGAACGAGTACTTGACTGGTTCGTGGAACGTTTGGTGTGGGGAGTGGAACGAAGTTTTGGGGAAGGGACTTTCACGACCCCTCAAGTCGAAGAACTCGTATTCGCAGGGTAAGAGGGACGAATTACGGAACATGATTTACGACATGAAATGAAGTGGTGTCGGGCCACAGTCATCTAACCGAAATGACGTACAACCCGTCTACCTAGGGGCAAACCAAGTTATTGTCACCGTCGTCATTCGGTCACACAGGTGAGTAATAGGAAAAGAACAAAATTATCCTCCCTGTCTAGATAGAGTAAGGTAAATATAAAACACTTTCTCAAATTCGAATTATTAAAAATTAGAGTTCAGAAGTAAACGGAAAGTTTTCGTGTTAATTTACCTTTAATTGGAAAAGACATCGACCATAGATGTTCTTCGGTTCACCAAACCTATTTTTATGAAAATAGTTACGTGGTCGTTGTCGGGTATAGTCATTTTACTATTCCTCTCTTCCTCTTTAAGTCTCCTTTCTCGTATCGAACCCCTAGTCAAGTCAAGTCAATTCAGTGAGTCAACACAGACTGAGAAACTCTAGGGTACTTAACGTCGAGTGGTCCGGAGGGACAGGTAGTGGTTGAGGGTCTCAAGTGAGTTTGAGTACAGGTAACTCAGCCACTACGGTAGGTCGGTAGAGTAGGAGACAGCAGGGGAAGAGGAGAACGGGGGTTAGGGAGGGTCGTAGTCCCAGAAAAGGTTACTCAGTTGAGTAGCTTACTCCACCGGTTTCATGACCTCAAAGTCGAAATCGTAGTCAGGAACCTCTATCCAGAATCTTTATGTCTTGTTCACTGTCACTTTTGACGTTATAAATTCCTTGGTCAGAAGACAAGTGACTCGGTTCGAAGTCAAAGGAACAAGATTACTACCTGTATCATTAATAATTATACAGTCCTCGACGATATCCTTAATCTACTCTATCATATCCTTACGGAAGTGACATTACAGATCATGTACCAACTCACGGACATAGTCAAAAGATATTGTTTAACGGTATTTGAATCACGAAGTTTTAGTGTCCGTAAATAATAGAGTGATAAGACAGTTAGTCTTTAGGTCTGTGGTACACCGACTAAAGACAAGTCCCAGGGTACTGGTCGACGTAACCGGAGATCTCTGAACAGATCTTTTATTGAGTCCAGGAACGATCAAAGTGGACCCTTAACAAGAGTCTTGATCTCCGGTGTGAGTTCCTATTCCTACTGAATCAGGGAAAGTTTAAGTTACGGGTTTAGTCTCTTATAAAGAGTATATCTTAGCGAGAGTATGCAAGTTCGAGACACAGAAGTCTCTTCCGAGTGGACTAATCCACTTGGTGATCTTATTAGAGGTAAAACCCATAGAGTCTCGGTCGATTCATCATTGGATTAGTGTTTTCACGGTAAATTAGTACAAGTGTCCAAGTGGGTGTGAGTTCCTTTTCTCTCATATATCCGTTCATACTCCCTCCTCCACCGTCACCCGTCAGTAAAATCTCAGACGGATGTCGTAACGGGTAATTTCCTAACAATGACAACAAACAACGGTTCCATAAATAATTCATTTGAGGGATCCACCGTTGTCACAAAGGTTAACTATTTTTAAGGTATAACCTACTCCTCCATAAGGTATCTTCATTTTGTACACATATTGTCTAAGAGTATTCATTCCTACGGACCTTTTAAATTCCCCTAATCGTGAAGAATTGAATCTCCAGACTCCTCACTGAATTGCGACTTGGGTGTTGGTTGGCATTTAGTATAAACCGAAGTTTAGGCGACACCTGTCCTTTCCTCTTTTACATTTGATCTCGTGTGTCCACAATAGACTTCGTGCGACCTCCCCTCTATTTCAGTCCGTATTTCTGATATTTTGATTTAAACCTACAGTTCCCCCGACAAGTCAGAGACTCAGACCTTTAGAAGATTTGATCCCGTTTAACAGGTCATAAACTCCACCAAACCCATTCCAGAATGGACTTCGACTCTACCCCTGTTTCACGACTTAAGTAAGGAGGTCCTGAGACGTGGATTCCCTCGTTGCGTGGATAACTTAGTCGTGTGAGGGGTCCTAGGTAGGATTGTAACCTAACACAGACACTTTTTCTTCCTCCAATTCAGTCCTAAGGGACTGATTTTGATCAATTACGTTTGTGACTTTTCGGGTTCATGATGGTTGTGTCGAAAACCTTCGTTTTTGTCTTTCTTTTCGAAATTTTCTTATTCTTCCTTTTAGTGAAGACTCGGACAGAAGGGGGACGGGGAGTTTAAGGTAAACCACTATACTCCCAGTCTTAACGCGTCCTGACCCTACAAAAAGAGAGTGTACAGTGACAACATAACTCGGGAAGGTCCGTACACGTCTCGAACAGAAGTCCTCTAATTGAAAGGTTTCGGTTTTACGAACTGGTTGAACTTTAGATAAACACTTTAAATAACAATAAAAGTTGTGACTTGGTACTCTTCATTTAAGTTGTTTATTTAAAGATTATGAGAGTGGGTAGTACTTTATAGAGAGTTGAAGAATTTCACAGGTTCTTGATCTCTCTTGACCCCTTACATAGTAATGGAATCAGATGAATATATAAGAAAAGAAAAGACACAGAACCTAAGACTGGACTCTTTCTCAACAACAAGACTAATGACAGTCACTGAGACCTATTACACCAAAAAAGTGGTCCTCTTCGGAACTTACAAAAAGAAACTTTGAACAATGGTTTCTCTTTATATCAAACGAAACTGTACTGAACTTGTTTTAGGTATTTCATCATCTTGTTCTTCTGTGACCCACTTTCCTTCTTGATACAAAAAAACAAGGAGTCCATCTTCTGTTTTTTTAATTAAACAAGGAGGACTCTTAAAAATCATAAACCTTTTACTTACCGTTGAGAATTTACCTATAACTCTTAGTAGAAATTTCCCTTTTAAAATATCAACAAAATATTTATTCTACAAACGTTTCTACTTTCACATATAATATATACAATTACACACCGTTTTGGTTATGTTATAACATTTCATTTTTTTATTATTATTATTTGTACTACTGTATAATGTAAACAAAGTCTATATGTTGTATTACTAAGTCATGAACGTATATCACATTTTGTTAGTGGTTTTATTCAGATTAATAGTGAATAGTGGTATGTATCAATGTTTTGTAAAATAGAACACTTTCTTAAAAAATTCTAGTTTAAAGAGTCGTTAAAAGTTTATACGTCATGTCATAGTAATTGATGTCTGTGGTACGACATGTAATGTAGGGGTACGGTGTAAATAAAATATTGACCTTCAAATTTTGAAGCCGGGAGGAAGTAGGTAAAGTGAGTAGGGGGTGGGGGCTGAGACCGTTGGCGGCCAGACACGAGGCACAGCTCGAACAAACAACAAAAAATATACGGTGTAGATTCACTCTAGGACAAAGAGATACAAGAACTAAAATTACTAAAAGAGGATGGTAACTTTTAAGTTTATAGAGCAGTATTTAAAGTCGTTCGTAAATATTGAAGAACTTGATGAATGTTTCCATTTTCTTATAAGATCGTGTATAATAGAGACGAAAATTAATTGGGTGGTTTTTTCTTTTTCCTTGTAAAATTGTAAGGTAATTTCTTTTACCTTGCAATTACACTTGTACTATCATTCTTAAACACTTGTCAATCCTTTTCTTAGACCTATTTACTCAAAAAGAGATTCNGTGTATAATAGAGACGAAAATTAATTGGGTGGTTTTTTCTTTTTCCTTGTAAAACATTCTTAATTTCTAAAATTTTAAATTTTTTATTTTTTTTAATTTTTTTTTTTATTTTAGGTTTTTTTTTTTTTTCTTTTACCTTGCAATTACACTTGTACTATCATTCTTAAACACTTGTGAATCCTTTTCTTAGACCTATTTACTCAAAAAGAGATTCACAAGTGTTTAAGAATGACTGATAGTACAAGTAACCTATTTACTAGGTTATTGTTTTCTTCCTAATACTTACATGGAGTCTGATTACTAACTGACCCTTATGTGACAACATAAGAGTCTTATGTTATAACCCCTGTTACCCAAGGTTTCCTTTTGATTGATTGTAACCAATTTATAGATGTCGAACTTTTTAGAGAAAATGAATCTGGTAGAGTGAATTAACTTGTTACCATCTCTCTTTCTTACGAATAACTCTCAGTCCCTACATGTCTGTGTAACGTTCGTGGCAGGTCCATGGTAGATTCCACAGTGGTTACAGAGTGTTATTAGGACTTCACAGAAACCGAAACTATTACAGAGTCTCGGAGTCTCAGAAATTCACTAAATAACCGAGACTAATAATGACGACATATTCTTAAACGGGGGTTTACATCCTCAAATTTTGTTGTGAGAGAGAGAAGTCTAAACAACCACTCCTTAAATCTTCTGTTACCGATCGTAAAGAGTACCAGAGACTCCACCATCGTCGGTCTACCGTCACCCCGACTCCAGGAAACCGAAGTCAGGACCCGACGGGACCACCGAGTGGACATCCTGACCGTCTCCGACAACCGAGATTCGACTCTTGAGTCAAGTCAGTGAGTCAGCACAGACTGAGAAACACTGGGGTACATAGCGTCGTGCGGTCCGGAGGGACAGGTAGTGGTTGAGGACCTCAAATGGGTTTGGGTACAGGTAACTCAGCCACTACGGTAGGTCGGTAGAGTAGGAGACAACAGGGGAAGAGGAGGACGGAGGTTAGGGAGGGTCGTAGTCCCAGAAAAGGTCACCCAGTTGAGAAGTATACTCCACCGGTTCCATAGCCTCAAAGTCGAAGTCGTAGTCAGGAAGGTTACTTGTGGTTACTGACTAGAGGAAATCCTACCTGACCAACCTAGAGGAACGTCAGGTTCCCTGAGAGTTCTCAGAAGAGGTTGTGGTGTCAAGTTTTTGTAGTTAAGAAATCGTGAGTCGAAAGAAGTGTCAGGCTTGTTCAGGAAAAGTAATACCCCCTGACCTTACGTTTTCATCCTTCAGTTCTTTGTGGACCTCATTGTCCGTTTAAACCGGAACCTTACACCTTACTTCGTCCCGTTTCTGATTATCTCAAAACGGTTCTTTTACGTGACCAGTATCGTTTGTGGGAGAAGGTTGTTGTGTTCTCTTCTGAGATGTGTACCTGTAGTGGTCTACCAGTTGTGGTTTTAGTCTAACTAATACAAGAAATGTCGGTTTCTACCTCTTCGAGATATGTCAGTCGTTTTTGTTCTGACCCTCGACTGACACCGAGTTTAGTACTTGAGGAATAAATAACGGTTTAAGTCTGATCTTTCATCCCTTTTGGTGATCTGGTAAGTCCACACTGGATTTAGTTTAGGGAATACTAAGTTATGAACGTATATAACATTTTGTTAGTGGTTTTATTCAGATTAATTGTGAATAGTGGTATGTATCAACGTATCAATGTCATTTTCACTCATTATCTAAATTCCCTGATCTAGACTATCTGTCTCACGGACTACTTGATACCTTCCTCCAAGTACTGTAACATCTCCTCTGTCCCTAGTTCTGATAGGGGTACCTTTTCGACTCTCGAGTCTCCCCTGGTTACTGGTTTTATGGACGTATATTTGAGAAATTAGTACCACCAGAGTCATATTGACCGGAAGACGGTACTACTGACCGAAGGGTACCTTGTTCACGCGGTGTCCCGATCCATCTTCGATGTTATGTACCGAGAAAGACTGTTCGGAACTCTTTGTGATCGTAACGAAGACGGAATAGGACAACCAACTTCGTTAGTCTTCGGGTGGTTCTGAAGTCTCTTCCCCTGTATTTCGGATGTAGAACAACTTTCTTTACAGTTTTATACACTCCCGGTACCAAATTTTAACGGTATGAGTAAGTTTTTGTCTTTCCTAGGTGATTTTCAACAATATTTTTTATTTTGAAGACTAACATTGAGTCCCACTCACATATTGTTCTAAGAAATTTAAAAGTTTATTATCTTTAAATAACGATGATTCCCACTCTGATTTTATTGTATTTCCAGCCACTTAGTCTAGTGTCCTTTTCGTTCTACTGAGACTGAAATCAATTCTCACGACGAGTCATGGTGACACCCTTAAAAATAGGACTTTGATGTAACCGAAGAGACACGTACAACCGACAAACAGTTCGAGACGTCTGGTAATAGAAGTATTATGAGGATCATGGTCGGTCTTCCTTCCCCGAGGACGAGGAACCAAGTTTAAACTTTATAAAATCTCTTACTAAGTCCTTAAATCAAAAACAGTGTACATGTGTGATCAAGTTACTGTCCAGTATCAACTCAGTACACCCACCTTGTTAGTAATGATCTTTTAACTGTCCACCTATCTTATCCTTCTTTTTATCACTTTTTAACACGTGAGATGTCTTTAGTTCTCTCAAATGTCAATAATCACTCGATGGTTTAATAAAACGTCTCTTTACGAAACCCTTTGAAGGCATTTGGAATGTGTAATTTTTTTTTTTTTTAAGTCAGAAATTGAGAGTCATTTGGAAAACAACAAATCTCTTAAGGAGCTTTCGACTCACTCTCCATCTAAATCGACCATCTCATTGTCGGCCTTCCGTCTCGACTACGAGTCGGAAGCAGTGGAAGTAGATGTTTTACGAATAGTCCATAAAAACGAACTACTAGAGTAAATAGGTGTGTAGTCGATTCCTGTCCAAATAGAAGTCAAAGGTCTATTCTTTGGGCTCTGGATGTCTAAAAGTCACTGTAGTAGGGTCAGTGTCTCCCTTACTTACCATCTCGATCCCAAATTTTGAGTCTAAGTGGGAGGATCAGGTCATATGAAAAGTGAAACGGTGTCTGAGAGGACTACCTACTGAAGTCTAAGGAACTACCGTAGTATCTACCTTTTTCATAGAAGAGGACCTCCCAGATTAGTGAGTTGATAAATTGGAATCTCATCGACGGTTGACCTCGTTAAAACCGGAGAAATCCAGTTTAGACGGTAAAAAAATCTTGAATTAAATAAAAATTTAACTTCCTATTAACGAAATGTCTAAAAAAAAAAGACAGTTCGGAGTTGTACTTAGTCGGTGTCCATATGTATATAGAGGAGGGAAAATTCGGAGGGAGGGTAAAGGGAGGGGGTAGGGTGGGGAGATCCAACTATGTCTCGGGGACTAACTCAAAGAACTCGGTAGTCGTTTAAGGGTAACCGATAGATAAAATGTATACCATTACATTCAAAGGTAAAATGAGAAAGGTATGTAGAGTGGGAGAGGGGTACAGGTATTACCTCTTTGTTTGGACGGTAAAAATATCTACGTTTAATATTTTCACTTAAAGAGAACGGTTTTAATAAGAAGAGTCTATACATCTGTGGAAGATGTCGGAGGGTAGTGTGTGTCCGATCTCAAGTTGGGGGAGTCATTTCAAATATTTCGGGAAATAGTAGTAACAGTTCAAACAAGAATTGGAGTTGAGTGTGAAAAGTCACCCGGCTAGTGTGTAAGATTGAGAGTTCCTTTTGAGTTCGGAAGGAGATATATGGGACAGTTTGATGAGTCGCGTTGGTGGATCCTTTCTCCGGAGAAATATACAGTTCTTAACTTATCTGAAGGTCCATTTTGTGACCTATGGTACAAAAGTCTCTCCAGAAGATCGTCCTTCTCATTCTTAAAATGATAATGTTAACTCCCGGTACGAAGAACTAAGAACACCTAACGGAATGGACGAGTAAATAAAAAAACAAGTGTAAACTGATTCCGCCATTCTATACGGAGTCTACGGACGACGGATCTCACCTGTGGACCTACCGGATGATCTTAGTCTTCTCCTAGAGCCTCTCTTCCGTACCTCTTATATAGAACAATCGAAAAAGATCCGGAGTGTCTTTTGTATATACTTAATCGAAAAAAAAGAGGTAACGAAACTGAAAAGAAGAGAGTGTTTTTCTCTCCATTCTAGGTCTCCTGGTTCGAGTCCCACATTCGGGGTTTCCTTCTCGGGGTCAACGTCAGCAAGTCAGGACAAGATCAATATATGAGACGATTTCCCGGTTTTCCTCAGGGTATCTATAAACGTTTGTCTTCTCGAGTACTCCAAACCTTTGGTTTCTCCCGTCCTTCCCGTTTCCATCTCGATCTGTATCTTGTTCAAAGGTAAAAGGTTACAGGACACACGTATTTACCTTTTATGTCTCCGTAAACCTAAAAACTTTTTGCATCGTTTTTTTATGAGTCATCGAAACCAAGTACCTCACAAATACTAAGGTCTGTGGGTCACGAAATTACCCCCAGGGTCTTATTTGAGGTTTAGACTATAAACACACTGAGTATTTACAACCCATATACTTAGTTGTTTATTTATTTTACGTGATCGAAGTTGAAGAAAACAGATCAAGGATTCTTTTGGTCTAAACCAGTCGACCCAAGGTACCGTTCACCTCCTTGACCGGAACCCGTCTGGAGGGCTTCACAGACATCGAGAACTACACTGACCGAGTCCCGGTGAAACATCCGAGAATCTAGGAGTCGATTTTTGCTTTGGTTCTCCAAGAGTTTTTGGAAGAAACGGGTTTAGTTCTTTGTTCCAGATTTTTCATAAAGTAGACGAACACTTTTTGAGTTACTTTTCTTATATATCGGTGAAATCGAAGGTACCAAACATATTTTTGTATCCGATACATAACAAAAGGACAACTCTCTAAACGATTCTTAATTTACTAACTTTTCACTAACTACCGTTGAAACTATATTTGTATTGACAGTAACTCTCAAAGAATTTAAGTTTACTAAAATATTTTTAAATGGGTACGTAGAGACTCTCAAAACCAAACCAATTGTATTCGGTGTGATGAGTAGACGGTTTGATATTTCCTACTTCTAAAAGAAACCCCTAGGTTTGGAGGGAAAAAATGTTGGGTGAACGGAAGAATAAAGGGAACAGGTAATGACGTCCTGGTAGGAGGGACCCTTCTTTGATAAGGTTAATTTGAGTACGTGTCTTCATTACTATTACGATTGTTGATGATAAATAAATCACGAATGGTAACCGTATAATAGAGGAATTTTGAATGTTCGTTCCAGTCCGAAATGGACGTGTTAAAGTAAATGAGAATTGATGGGATACTCTAGTTATAAAGTAAAAAGGTAAAATGTCTACTATTTTGACTGTGACGGTCTACCTTTGATATGTATTTTACAGGGTGTCGAGTACTCACCACTCGACGCTAAGTCAGAGGATAAATACGTTGAGGAGTCAGGTAAAGTAAAGAATAAGGTTACTTACATTATTATCCGACGATTTGGTCAATGGAGAGGAACGTTTCGAAAGTAAAATTTTCTCTTGAAGGGACCACCGAGTCTACCATTTCTTAGACGGACGTTACGCCCTCTGGACCCAAGGTAGGGACCCAACCCTTCTAGGGGACCTCCTCCCGTACTGTTAGGTGAGGTCGGGAGAACGAACCTCTTAGGGGTACCTGTCTCCTCGGACCACCCGATGTCAGGTACCCCATCGTCTCAGCCTGTGCTGACTCGCTGATTCGTGTAGTGTTGTCGTCATCTTTCACCACAAATTATCTTTCAATTCTTAATCTTAGCCACACCGAAGATCGTACTCATTATCGATCACGTCTTTTCTAAAAGTTTAACGACTCTTTCCCGAAAGGTCTTAGAGGGTTTAGTGTTTGGTCAGGTACGTCTCTTTAAAAGACGTGAAAGACACTGACTTTGCCCCTAATTCACTGAGTTTACCATCGTGGTCAGTACGATAATGGATCGAGGTCCGAAACTCACAGAGTAGACATTTTACTTCTGTCTCTGATCTAGTGGATGTCCCTAACAAGGTAGGGATTGTGACAAAAACTTCCGAACTAACGTATAATTTACTTATATCCCTTGGTTAAAATCTCAATAAACCATCAGGATTTTAGGAGTAAAAAAAGGAAAGTCTTGAGGTCAAAGAATCCGGAATATATTCAGAAGAGACTCCACTTTCTATGGGACATTTTGTGTCACTTCCGTTAAGAAGTCACTTACAGTAATGTTTAATGTCGGGACTTTAATTAAGTAAAGAGTTGACTGTGGATCCTTAACCATCATTTCTGAATAACGAAAAAGGTCGGAGATAGTAGAAGTTTCGAGAATGATTTTGTTGATTAAGTAGAAGTTTTACAGTGATTTCATCCGTGTAAGGTTCACAAAGAGAACGTAAGGAAAGTATGAAAGAACAGTTAGTATAAGAACCTCACTACCGTAGTCCCCCATGGGCTCTCTAGTAAACCAACTTTTAGTGTAGACTACGAACTAAGAATGTTTATAAGTAAGAACGGTTCACGAGCACGTCACATAACCTATTAGACCCCTACAGAAGAGTCGTGTCCTGGTTTTTAAAGGGGGAGAAAGATATTTAACCGTAGGTTTGGTTCATCTTGGGTTCATCGAGTCATACATGGGGTACTGAGGAATAGATCAACTATAACTAACCTGAAATCAACTTATGGAGGTCGTTTGACTCGGTCTCATGGGAGGAGGAATTGTTTTTTACCCGTACTTCGATGATGTCGGAGTCAGACTGCCAAAAGAACTTACCCCAACTATTAGAACCTTCACCATCATGTAAATAGAAGAAGACACTCGGTCAGACGTTTTCATTTTTTACTCCGTCTTCAAGTTGTTCCATCTCTACATTATCCCTCTCTTTTCGTGAGGGACTTAAAGGGTAGTCAAAAACAAATGGCCAATGTTGGGAACGGACTTGCAGACGTAAACACAGTTTAATCATAGAGGTAAGTATAGAGGTCAGATACGAACTTTTAGAGACCACTGTCTACAGTGATCTAAGAGAGTGTCGAAAAATAAGAAAGGAGGACTTTGAGAAACCGACATCTCACACTGAAAAGGGTGAGAAGAAGGTTAACCACAACCCATCTTCTTCTCTACTCCCTTTCCTTGACTCATAAAAAGAAAAAGAAAAAGGTTCCCCGAAGAAAATTAAGTAAAGAAGGACTACTTGTAATAAAGAACGGAGGAAAGGTCCTACTGACGGTGTCTTAATATAGATAAGGAACGTCATAACATTATCATCATTGTTGTATTTGGGTGTCGGATTAACTAAACGTCCACCCGTATACTCGTCTTTCTCACCTCTAAAATTTTATCGCTAATTATGATTATAAAAGAGTGTAAAGGTTTAAATACGAAACTGGAAAGATCAATTAACTGAGTTAGGAAATGTAAAAATCTAACACAGGTTGGTACAGAGTACGCTTCTCAACTGAGTAACCTTTTCTGAGACTACGACCCTCCCTAACCCCCGTCCTCCTCTTCCCCCGTTGTCTCCTACTCTACCGACCCACCGTAGTGACTGAGCTACCTGCACTCAGACTTACTTGAGGCCCTCAACCACTACCTGTCCCTCCGGACCGTACGACGTTATGTACCCCAGCGTTTCTCAGCCTGTACTGACTCGTTGACTTGACTTGACTCGACTTGGTATAAAATTTTAGTACCTGACGGTCTGACTTAGTTTTCTTGTAATATATTTCAGACGTGTTAACATTTATTAAGGAAAGACTCAGGGGGCAGACTACACCGAACCTTTACAGACAGTTATTACGGACTTCTTACCCAGACGTTAACCGTCGCGACTGTACAATTACCTCAGACCTTTAAACGATGAATTGGGTACCGATCCACAACTTTACAGGAGAACGGACTGACCTTCACTTGACAGAGGGAATAGAGACAAAACGGTGGAGGTGAGGGTAGGATGGAGACTCTCACCGGATCCCCTGATCTAGACCCACCAAGGTACGACCTTCCCCGACCCATTGTACATCTATTTCCTGTCGTCCTTTTCATCCCCGACCCTCCTCTCCTCCTGTCGATTTCTTTTCTCCGGAGACCTCGGTTCAACCCTAGATTCGAGACAGTGTCAGTACGGGACAAGACAACGGGTACAGGCAGACTCTACACAGAGGAACGTGGTCCGTTCTCTTCGGACTCGGATGAAAACACCTATCACTTTGTGAGGAATCTTTCTGTGTCCTCTCCTGTAAGTGGACATTTTGGGGTGAGTCGTACATGGGTGATCGACTAAACCGGAATACTGTGGAGTAAGTGAGTGAGTAGTTTTATAAAAACAAAAAGATACTCGTGAACGATGTCCGTGGTAACCGAATAACAAAAATGTTCACAGAATATCAGCAAGAATTGCACAAAAGGATAAAATCTTCAGGGTAACAGACATTAAACAGTCTTTATGTTAAATACCCCGGGTAGAGTCTTTAAGACCCAAACCCCAACTCATTAGACACAAGGTTGTTCGGGAAACCCGTTAGAACCATGGGTGACTTCATCCCCCTGGTTACGTACGAGACCTCTGGTAGTTAAAGTTCGTCCTTCAATTTACGATACGAAGGAGGAATCATCACGTTACTACTTGATATCAAAATCTATCGAAGTCCGTTTTGAATTTTAGTTAGTTAACTGAGTCGGAAATAAATTTAAAATCAATANTCTTTATGTTAAATACCCCGGGTAGAGTCTTTAAGACCCAAACCCCAACTCATTAGACACAAGGTTGTTCGGGAAACCCGTTAGAACCATGGGTGACTTCATCCCCCTGGTTACGTACGAGACCTCTGGTAGTTAAAGTTCGTCCTTCAATTTACGATGCGAAGGAGGAATCATCACGTTACTACTTGATATCAAAATCTATCGAAGTCCGTTTTGAATTTTAGTTATTTAACTGAGTCGGAAATAAATTTAAAATCAATAAAACAAGTGGTATTTAAAAAATGGAATCAAAACTAAAAAAATTTATAATCCCAAAAAAAAAAATCAAAAAATAAAAAATTTAAAATTTTAGACATTAAGAATGTACGCAAGGGTTTATACTTGGGGGGAGGGTGGAGGGAGGGGTATTGTAAAGAGACCCAGTAGGGGTACGTGGTCGGGGTTCGTACGACATAGGACGCAGTCTGTATCTGACCGCTAAGTTAAGAATGTACTATCATATGTACTATAATCAAAACTAATGACTCAAAAGAGCCACTGGGACATTTAAGACAGGGACTTCATTTACGGATTCAGCATATAGGACCGGGCCGTGACACTCTTCTGTCAAAGTCGACCCTCTCTCTTGTCTGGAAGTTCCGTCAGTTGAACTACACCGGGACCTAACGTCTCCTCTCGTTCTGTCACCAAGACCCTCACCCAAACCTCCGGAACGTGGACTGATGTATCGTCTCTGGGAACACCTGTGTTTGGAGTCTTCCGGGACTGACGTTCGTGAGTCCAACCTTGAAACCATCTTAACGTTCGAAACCTCTATATAAAAAGGTCCATGAATTTGTCATGAAAGATAAAGAAAAATTAAAAAAATTTTTTAATAAATAAAATTATCCTCCTATTAATGAAATGTCATAACACGACCAAAAACGGCATGTATCTGTACTTAGTCGGTACCCATATGTACACAGGGAGGTAGGACTTGGGGGGAGGGTGGAGAGAGGGATGGGGTAGGGAGATCCAACAGGGTCACGTGGTCGAAACTCACGGGACGAAGTACGTGACTTGAACGTGACCAGTAGATAAAGTGTGTACCATTACATGTACAAAGTCACGATTAGAGAGTCTAGTAGGGTGGGAGTAGAAGAGGGTGTCTCAGGTTTTCAGACAAGAAAAGGAGATCTGTCATGAAAGTTTACACCAGTACTGTAGAGAGTCTGGTGGAACGAATACTCGTGTCAAAATCAGTCTCCACCCACTTACGATTAAGTAAACGAAGACTCACTTGGTTACGATTAGTCCCACTTGATTGAACTAAATGACACAGTACACCCGGGTATACGAGTACGAGTCAACGAGACAGTACAGACTGAGAAACGCTGGTATACCCGACATCAGGTGGTCCGAGGAGACAGGTACCCTAAAAAGGTCCGTTCTTATTACCTCATCCAACGGTAAAGGAGAAGGTCCCCACACGGGTATCAATGAAGGGTAAAAGAAGACGTCAATGTCGACTAAATAGTGACTTGACACTGTTCTCCCTCCGTTAAGTACAACACCCGGACCTTGAGTGTAGGTAGACATAAAATGGACGTTTTCTTGTCTCAACGGTTTCTATCCCGAACTATCAGGATGCGAGTTATTCGGTTGGTGGAAGGAAGACAGAAGAAAAAAAGCAAGAAAAAAGTAAGGTTTGTCGTCCTCGTTTTTCTTATATTTTCGGTACGTACATTTTTGATACCAAATTAATTTACCTAATTTACTAGAAAAGATTTCTCCGAAAATCGAACCTTATCTAAGTTCGACAGTCATACGGGGGTGGGGGTCGGTGTGACAATGGGTCAATTCGAGTAGACGAAGGGGTTCCCGTACTTTGGATGCCCGAATAAGACCTTGTTAAAGACTAGGTCTGATCGTCGTTTAAATCATCCTAGACTGAGTCGTCGATAACCTCGTCATTTATACCACCACGAGGAGGGTCTAGGGAACAAATCTAGACTCAGTACGTCAGGGACTTAAGACCCTGATAGTCGACAATTACCGAAGTCGACATGAGGAGTAACCTTGGGAGTCATAGGTTCAAGTCTGAACAGGGTTTCGAAGTGGAGAATGGGTCCTTCGTAAGATGTCGGTTTTTATACAACTCCATCCCTCTGTTGGAAGACCTTTGAGTTAGACTCTGTGAGACTTTCTGTAGAGTAGAGGTCTTTAGTTGTCTTAGTCGGTTCCGGAACCAACGTTTATTCTTTGAGAGAAAGACGGGTAGAGCGGAAAGAGTGAAAGAATTTTAGACAGAGGACTCTCGGGGGTATAAAGGACGGGGGTCGTAGGGACTGACTGACAGGTAGAGTGACAGAGTCATAGACAACGGTCTCTTAGGTCTTCACCTAAGATCCTTCGCCAAGACCCTTCCCCTTCTTGGACCCTTAGACCCTTCTAACATTTCCCTGGAACCTCTACCTAGACCGTCTGACCGTTACTCCTCAGGTAGTGATCACCATCCGCCTCTTACTTGTCGAGGACTTTACAACATTGTCCCGTCAACAATTTTCAGAGTGATCACCATTAAACCCTACTCTAACACCAGATTCTCCTAAGTATTCCATCATATTGTAAAGACTACGACTTCCTTCTACTTCCTTTACTATTGATACTCTTTCTTGGTACCTCAACCCGCAATTATAACTCGTGGTTATCAATTAACTTCTCTGTACAGTCCGAGTCCCACTATTTAGTGGTTAAGTTCTGTCTGCCTTCCGTCCTCTCCTGAGGCACCGTTGTGAATTCAGTAGACGACACTGGTCTTCTCACCCAACTTCTAGTCCGACTCCTGAATCAGTACCTCCATCACCTTTCGTCTCTTTTCGTTTGAGATGGTGTCGTCCGAAGGGCCCGGTATTAATCCCGAGATTGTCCCTTCTTCACCCTGGGTTCGAAACCCTGTTTCTGTAGACCTATCTAAGTGAACTCTTGGAACTTAAGGGTCTAAAGAGACTCACAAGACCCACACGTCTTCACTGAGTGCAAAAGGAACCTCTGTCATGCGTTGGGAGTTTACGCCTTCTACAGAATCTTCTGTTTCAAGTGTACGTGGGAGGGTCTCTGGTCTAGATCTTGTTCTCGGATTCCGATTCGGACACGACCCAGACGACTTCCTTCCCTCCTTAATATGAGACTTCCTCGACGTCTCAAACTGGTTATGTAAGACAGTCCTTCACCTTTTTATATACCTTAACCTAGAACTCCTAAGATCCAGTTCCCTTTATTTTATGTTCCGACCAATTTGATCTCAAATAATCATAATCTTGTAGGATCGTTCCTGGGATCCTTTACCACGATTATGTGAGGATCTTACCGAGAACTTTTGAATCTTTTTCATTGTCGTGTGTGATTTACTTCATCTTTACGGTCTCGACTATACCAACTGATATCTCCTTCGCTTATTTGCCGAATCTCTTGTAAGCTCTCACCTAAATGACACATTTCAACTTTGTGGGAGACCGGTCTATTCACGGAGTCTCACTAAGTCTCCTGTAAGGTAAATAGATCCGTTTTAAGTCGAATAACGCAGACTAATATACCTCGAGTGAAAGGTCGTCCTACCACCCTTCGACCTCTACACAATACAGACACCCCTCCCAATTCCACTCGACCAGTACTCGTCACCTACACATTCCTTACGGACGAGACCCGTTCGTCCGTGTCACGTCACGGCGGCCTAAAAATGGAACCCCTGACGACCTTCGGATTACCATCTTCGTTCTTCTACGTTGTAGGGTCTTGGTTCTTCTGAGGAAACAGAACGTTATAGGGAAGAAGTGGGCGATGACTGTTTTAAATTGTAGTACGAGCGAGGTTTCCTCTTTACGAATTTCCCAAGTTGACGTAATAGTGCCTCGTCTATGACATACTATCTTAGATGACAAGAACAAATCAGGACAGACTGAGAAAACGTCAGAAAACCTGACATCGGACGGTTCGAGGAGACAGGTTCCCTAACGGCAGTAAAGCAAGAGGTCCCCTAGAAGGGTTGGGTCCCTAGTTTGGACGTAGAGGACGTAACCGTCCACCCAAAAAATGGTGACTCGGTGATCCCCTCGGGACTCTCTTATTTAGACAATTTTTCGTTATTCAAGTGACTTCAGTGTTGGGTGGAAAGTTATTGAGTCTAAGGTATCGATGTGAAGAGGTGTGTAAACTTTAAGGTACGTTGTACATTTGTTGAGGTATAAAGTTGGGTTTTTTACGGTGTGGATAGGAAGAATTTCCACTTTTTAAGAGTAGACGGTCTCAGGTTGAGGTCGTTGGTCCCTAAGTTGGACTTCTCTACTTGCCATAGCCACTACTCCGTCGGAGAGGGTCAAAAGAAAACCTGACGGACAAATAAGGTTCAAATTCTAAGAGAAAATATGAAAATGTTCTTGTAATCCGGTCTCCAAACTGTAAAAGTCAAGGGGGAGAGGGTCTAAATAATAGAGGTATTTAGTAACAACGAGAAGTTTGTCTCAAGGACGAAATCACTAAGAGAGGCTTAGTCGGAATAGTAGATAATAGATGGAGGAGATTACACAGGATATCAATGAACACTAATGTAACATTGAGTACGATGTAAGGAGTCAAATGATGAATAGAAGGATTTAGGACAAACGGGGATTGTAGGACTCGAGTGATAGAGAATTTTTCCGAAGATCGATATCACAGAGACTTTTAAGAATTGAAGATAATCGATATCATTTTATACGATTGAAATGTTATAAGAAATTTAAAAATTGAAGATTGACAAAATTAATAAAGATTCGGGATTTAAGTCATTTGAGGAAACGGTATTTGCAAAAGGAGTGTTTATCCGAAGTCTATCACTGTCACTTCAGCGAGTCAGGACAGGCTGAGAAGCTCTGGGGTACCTGATATAGGATGGTCCTAGGAGACAGGTACCTTAAAAGGTCCGTTCTCATGACCTCACCCAACGGTAAAGGAAGAGGTCCCCTAGAAGGGTTACGTCCCTAACTTGAGTCCAGAGGTCGTGGCGTCCGTCTGCGAAATGGGAGATTCGGTGGTCTCTTCAGGGACGGTGGTCTCCTCAGGGAAACAATAGTTACGTTTCTTTATCTCCTTTTCTTTTCTCACCCTTTCTGATCCATAGAGAAGTTCTTTTAATCTCTATGGTTCCCTTATAAAGTACGTTTCTACCCGAGCTATTTCCTGTCTTTACCATACCTGGATTGTCTTCGTCTTCTATAATTCTTCTCCACCCTTCTTATGTGTCTTCTTGACATGTTTTTTCTAGAAGTACTGGGTCTATTAGTGCTACCACACTAGTGAGTAGATCTCGATCTGTAGGACCTTACACTTCAGTTCACCCGGAATCTTTCGTAGTGATACTTGTTTCGATCACCTCCACTACCTTAAGGATATCTCGATAAAGTTTCTGACTTTCTACTACGACACTTTCACGACGTGAGTTAAACGGTCGTTCAAACCTTTTGAGTCGTCACCGGCGTCCTGACCTTTTCCGGTCAAAAGTAAGGTTAGGGTTTCTTTCCGTTACGGTTTCTTACGAGTTTGATGGTGTGTTAACGTGAGTAGAGTGTGCGATCATTTCATTACGAGTTTTAAGAGGTTAGGTCCGAAGTCGTTATCCACTTGACACTTGAAGGACTACAAGTTCGACCAAAATCTTTTCCGTCTCCTTGGTCTCTAGTTTAACGGTTGTAGACGACCTAGTACCTTTTTCGTTCTCTCAAGGTCTTTTTGTAGATAAAGACGAAATAACTGATACGGTTTCGGAAACTGACATACCTAGTGTT